>JBBPLG010000166.1:0-38157 GCA_038089695.1 Xanthoconium separans | reverse complement strand
CGACATTGGTCTGGCAAAGGACGGCAGCGGTGCTGGAGGTGGGTTCAGATCAAAGCTCCCCAACGCGTGGCGGCCCATCTGATGATCCCCAAAGCTGCCTTGTGTGCGCTGGTTGCACACAGGGAGAACGTGGCCAAGCAGGCACAAGGTCCATACCTCCACGATCACGGCGTCAGTGGGCCACCCCAGATCCGGTCGGTGGAAAATTATGCCTACCTCACGTCAATGTCGTGATGATGTCATGCAATGGAAACGACATGAAGGCGCAAGGAGCGTGTTGTATGTATGTTCGTATGTATTAGCACTAGCATCCCACGACCGTGTAAGCACTTCCTCGGAATGGGTTAGAACAACGTGTGGCTTGTAGAATGAGTTGGTCCGAGAAACGCTGCGGGTGCGTGGGTACCTCGGGATACGTAAAGGCGTGTCGACCGCTCGCCACGCTGTTTCATCATGGCTCACAGCGTCATCATTACATCACTGGCTGAAACGTACGCATGGCGGCATGAGGGACGTTAGAAAAAAAAAAGAAAAAAAGGTTACACTACTCGGGTACCAGTGTAAGGTGTATGGATATTATACTGCTAAGTCGTATCGTACATAGTGTACACATCTTTTTCGTACGTCGAATGTAAAATCCAAAAGCATGCAGACACAGCGCAGGGGAAAGCGAAAGTTGAACATAGGGTCTCGCGCGAGCGCCGTCCTCTACACATGTAGCGCGTGGAACGTAAACCGCGTTCCCAAGCATGGCGTAGAAAAGGCGATGGCCTGTAAGGTCGACCGAGGACAAGGCGTGGAGGCCGGGACATTTTTCGTGTATAGACATCGCACCCGGTGAATACATAGCATTACTGTGTGGATGAGCTCAACCCAGCACCGAGTGTATGCAAGGGACTCACTGAAAATGATCCATACAACGAGCACAAGCCAACTCGACGGTGAACTGTTCCCAACGACTCAATACCCATAAGATGCTCGCGTGGTGGTCGCGCCGCCAGCAGCTCCACCCTTGGCCATGCTCATGCTCATGCTAACGGGCTGTCCATTGGAGACGACTCCGTTGGGTGGTACGACGCCCGGACCCACCGTCGGCCCTCCTGGACCGATGACGGTGTTGCCAACAAGAGCCGAGAGCCGAGAGATTTCTTCTCGCGAGGACACAAGAGCAGAGGTAAGGCGCTCATTTTCAGTGGTGAGAAGTTCGACCTTGGCCTGCAGGGAAGCCAGCCATGCCTTCTTCCGTTGGCGACATTTTAGTGCAGCTGATGACTATCAGAACACCAGAACGGGCAAAACGAGTGGAAATTCGGACCTTGTCTGTTGCGCTCCAAAAAGTTTCTGCGCTTCTCCTCCTCGGTCTCTGGTTTTTTCGGTTGCTTCGTTCTGGTGCCGTTGCCATTCTGAGATTGTGAATGCTGATGGATCTTCTCTTCCTCTTCTTCCTCTTCCTCTTCCTCCTCCTCTTCCTCTTCCGAATCTCGACCCCTACTTGTGCTCACGCTGGTTGCGGTGTTCGCTCGCGTGCGTTTCGTCTGAACAGTCGGGGGCGCTGCGGCGCGCGGGGGAGGACTGCCAGTGTCGTAAGATTTGCGCTTGGTCCCTCTACGGCCATTTGCAGGCGCAGCTGCTGCACCGTTAGCACGGGCTGCTTCTGCTTCGCGTTTGGTGAGTTCTTGGTGGGCTTGTGAAAGGAGGTACAAGCCATTTGCAGCAGTGCTGGCTGGAGTGTTAGCGCTGATATAAGCGGCATCATTATCTTGATTCGCTGTGACGGAGGTCGAGAGATGGGAGCTCGTGGCGGGTGCATGCGTGGCGGAACTGTACTGGTTGGAAGAGTTTCCAAGTACGCCGTGTATCGCGGAGAGGGTGTTTGGGGTGATGGTCGCATTTGCAGAGGCGGAACCGCCGTTGTTCATGAGGGCAAGGAAGGCGGCGGTGTTGGGTGAGGGAGGGGGGAAGGAGACAGGACCGCCGACGAGGGGGGTTAAACCGGTGCCTGGAGTGAGACCTGTGCGGGGAGTGAGGCCAGTTCTGGGTGTCAGACCGGTGCGGAATGAGGCGGGATCAAAAGGCAAGTGGGGTGCGGTGTCGGAGCCCTGTTGAGGGCCGGCAAGCATGGCGGGGGAGAGGGGGCCGGCGCGGAGAGAGTTAGCGAGAGAGGTCGAGAATTGCCAATTGTAGCTTTGATCAGAGGGGGAGGCGATGGCGGCGACGGGGGGGAGGACCGTGCGCGGTGACGAGCGACTCTGGTCATTCTTTGGGTGGGATATGGAAGAGGCGGAGGGGGGTCTGTCTGGGAGGGAGGCGGGGTCGGAGGCGGGGCTTGCCGAGTCGCGGCGGGAAGCGGAGGTGTGGCGGATGTGAGAGGGGCGGGAGAAGGACTGTTCAAAGGGGTTTGGCTCTAAATCAAAGTCAGAGCGAGTTTGCCGGAGAGAGTGCCGGAGAGAGTTGTCCTGAGGAGAGTCGGCGTTCTTTGTTGGAGTGTTGCAAGGCATTGGGGTTATGACGACAAGAGTGACGCACACGGTGACGACACAGCCTGCTGCACGGACACACACATTCAGCTCAAAGCTCGGGTTTGTTCGGGATTCGCAAAAATACTTGCGTTTCAGATCCAACTTTGTGTTGTGTGAGCAACCAGCTGCAGTTCGTAGCTATGTATCGTGCTCGCCTTCGCTGGTCCGTGCGTAATCGGAGTAGTGGGTTTTGCGAGAAGGAATGACGACGGTCTGACGTAGTCGTGTTATATTCTACTTTAAGCGGAGTTCAAATGACCCCAATTATACCTTCTTTTTCCTATCGCAGATCCGATAACTGATCTGATGGCACGTCATCCTCCCCGCATACTACCAACAACGTGTTCGACCCTAAGTACTAGTTAGCACTTACTATGCTCATCTAGGTAGCCTAATAACACATCCCGATACATCTCCCGTCCCTTGTACACGGCGACATCATCAGGCCAGCTCCGAACTGCATGTCCCAGCCGTCCCGCCACGCCTTCCTCCCGCGCAAGCTCCTCCACCTTGAACAGATACATCCGTATCCCAAAGATAATGGCCCCTGTGCGTGGGAGTCGCCGCAGCGTCTGTCGCTCGCTCCGCACCCGCAGTGTAGTCGGCGCAAGGTACCAAGGAGCCTTCGCACTGTGCCCATGCCCGTGCACGAACTCGTCCTCGGGTCCGTTCGTCGACTCTGACCACCCTAACTCCTCCGGATCATCATTCCTTCCTGTCTCAGCCACTGCAACGTCATTCGGCTTGACGACCTGTATAAAATAATTATTCCGTGTCACAGGCTTATCTAATGCCATCCGTCTGAAGAACCGTCCCATGCTCATTTCGAGCTTCTCCCTGACTGGCGAGCGAATAAGTCAAGCATGTGTCGTCACATCAGAAACGCTCACATTGCGGCACATTCCCCGACGTATGAATATCTTCCAGTGACATGCCTATTTTGTCTTCCATCCGCCAGAACCCTAGTACATTACGTGCAAGAACACTATCAGTATCGCCAACCCATCTCCATGTTTTGCCCACTCACCTGGCGTGCATATGGACCCACCCTGGAAATAATACTTCCCATCCGATCCTACGCAGCGCGGTAGTCAGCAAGCACCGCGACAAATAAGACTACCACGCGGTGGATGAGCGGTCAACTACCTTCTATCATGATGGCCACGTCTTCTTGGACACTATCACCGTCGTCACCAGCACGTTATCCCACATGTAGCAAACGTGACTTACAGCCCGGTCACAATCATCATAGCCGCTTCTCCCATCTCCACACCCTCCAGTCCTTCTAATATGCTCAGGTCAAACTTGGCACCCGTATCCTTGACCTCAATGGAGCAAATCGGCATCCTTCCATCCCACGATAGCGGGATTCCACCAAGGGAAGGAACACTGCAAGACGAGGGGGAACTCCGAGTAACGCGAAATGACTTCGGATACCGTCGAGACAGATATTCTGCAAGCTCGTACACCAATTCTTTTGCTACGGAGCTCTGCTGAATATTCAGTCCAAAGATGGATGTCACATACCTGCCTCAGCTCCCCCAGACAACTTGACGATGCCGTCCTCGCGTGCAGGTAAAACCCGCACAGCCTTGCTCCCGCGGGTTTCAAGTCTGAAATTGCGCACACGCTGATAGTCGACATAGGTAGAGTCGAGTTCGATCCATTCACTCCAAGGCATAGCACGAATGCCCATTGTCACACTGTCAGGCCCATTGGTTAGCCTCGTCACCTTGGCGAGGGACAAGTCGCGGGCTGAGACAACTCACTGATATTCACCCCACCGAAATGGACGGTATGGAATGGGCTGCATATCCTTGAGTTCGAACGCACAAGGGGTGATGTCTGGGTACTCGAAATGTTGCGGGGTCCATTCTGAATCGAACTATGTGGTAAGTGCTTATCGCGATACAGAGACGACCAGCCTGACCTCCGGGTTCACGCTTTTTGTTCCCCGCATCACTTTGGGTGGCGTCCTCTCTGAAGAGGGTGGCATTACTGGGCTCAGAGCGTGCCTTGGTCCACGTCCACTTTATAGCCCAGAGAGAAACCAATAGAACAAAGCAATGGAGTAGCGCGTGGAGCGCTGTGCGAGATATTGGCTCAGGTACGTCATTGGAGCCAGGGGGAGTAGCGTCTTGCCAGATGCTGTGGAGCCTGGTCGCGGACATTAGTTGCTCGAACCAGCTTTCTAGAATCATTGTTGAACGCTGGTGACCTTGATGGACGGGAGTTGCAGAAGCTTCAGGTTAGAACGGAGCTGCGTTCCTATATGGTTGCCTGTACCAAGGAAAGATAAGGCGTTCCGGTTCGTGGCAACGTGCTGGTGTCATCTGATCACTGTCACGCATACACTCTCACGATGGGAGGCTCGCCGTCTTCCGTGTCAGAAGTGTCTTGAAGTATCGGCCTGTCTTTCAATGCTTCGGTCGATGACACACATTCATTTTTCGACCATCATGTCGAGAACATGAAGTACTCTAGATTTAGTGAAATCTAAAGTCGTGCTATCGTCACCTGTATGTTGAGAGTTTGGCGTGGAAACACGCAACTTTATGACTATGACCTATTTTCTAGCAGCGTCTTGAAGCTTGATTGAAGACCAGAGAGTGGTACAATTAAGCGAAGGTTTATGGTTTTTTTTTTTTCTCGAGCGAAAATAATTACAATAAACATCGGCAGTTCCCGGTACCACTTCCCGTTTCTCCAAGACTGTACGAGTCATTCGATTGCTGGTGCTACACTCAACTTATTATTTCTCGTCAGGTCATGGCATCCAGAGCAGCTGTCGCCGCAGTTGTGAGTTTACCGTCGTAGTTCTCATCGTTCTCTTGAATGCCATGCGAACAGGATTTTACCCGACTGTATTCGACACTCGGACTAGGAAAAGGTCGATGACCCCATAGGAGATGCTCTGCAGATACTCACCGTCACTGTTAACAGAGACAATCGCTGCTCTCCAAGTGTTTCGAAAGCGGCACGGTGATGCTCAACGTATCCACGCACAATACGCCTCCCAACCGACTACCATCGACTTTACTCAGTATCGCGCAGCTCTGAGAAACACCGCGATTGTCGATGAAGCCGAGAAGATTTTGAAGGACTTTAAGCCCGTTACCTACGATGTCAATGCACACATCAAAGCTATTGAAACGTTCGAGGCCAAAGCGGTTCGTCCACGCGGTTTCGCCATTTGTGCGTCACCTCACGCTCGACGTGTTGCAGGTCGAGAAAGCCAAAGAGACCGCACAAAAGATTGACGTCGAGCTGAAAGACCTCCAAGCTACTCTTGCCAACATTGAGGAAGCACGTCCATTCGAGGACTTGACGGTAGGTTTCACTCGTTGCCACAGTGCTCGTGTCTAAATGGCGTTTTGTTAGTTATCTGACTTTGAAAACTCTCACCCCCGGTTGGCAGAGACTGTTGACATTATGGTCCAGAAAGGCAAATTTAGTGTGCCAGGTAAACTCATTCTCACATGCATGCTGAACGTCGTTAACAGCAGCTCTACAGGCTACAAAGAGAAGTTTGGCGACATTTCCCTTGTGTAGACTAGACCATTGTGTATATCCATCCAATAGAATCCACTGTTATCTCTGGCACTTTTGACTGGAATGGTTGTCTCTGCCCACCTGCTGACTAAGCAGCAGTGTGGATTCTGTATGCACCAAAGCAGACACGCTTTCGCTTCCCTGCGTTTCACGACGACCACAGTGTTGCCATTGTTCTCAGCAACATATAATGACTTCACGACCCTCTTCACCCTCCAGAGTGGAGAATTCCACAGGCATGGGTTACTTCTCTAATTCATTCGAACGATTTCTCCGTGACGATATCTCGGATTGGGCTGGAGCATTTACTTTGCTAGGTGCGTATATTGTGCTTCCCTACCAAGAGTATCTATGAACGCGTCTTCCCAGACACTATGGAGACATATTTCGATTCCCGCTTGGACCTGCTGCAGAGGCAGATCCAAAAGCACAGTGACAGGCTCAAGACAAAGGCGGAGGAAGCGCTCAAGAAACGCGCGCATTCCGGTGATGTATTGGCGGAAAACCTGGACCGCGAAATCAAGAACTTCAAACTGAAGGTGCTCTGCAAGCTACTACAACATATGCAAGCTGTTCTCACCCGCGTACACAGGTTTCAGCGCGTATGCAATCGCTGGTGACATCATGGCATTCCGCGAAAGTGGTTCGAACGCGTGACAAGGTCTCGTTCTTCTTCGGGGTTATGTCACTTTTGCTGTCCGCACTTTTGTTTGGAATGGCCCCAGAGTATGTCACCCCCTTTCGCTCGTGACTGGAGAAACTGATGACACGTAGGTGGGTACACGTTGCATATACCGTCCAAGCGTTGTATCTACTCCCTCTACGCGCGTATACCTACAAGAAGCGTCTGTGGCATTACTTTCTCTTCGACCTCTGCTATTACGTTACAATCCTCAACTTCATCTACATCTGGCTCCTTCCCTCCAACACGGTATTGTTCATGGCATGCTACTGTCTTTCGCATGGCTCCCTTGCGAGTGCAGTCGTCACGTGGAGAAACAGCCTCGTGTTCCATGACTCCGATAAAGTGACGTCGCTGTTCATTCACATCTATTCTCCGTTCGCATTTACTGTGATACGGTGAGTCATCCTCATTGTACGTTAGGGAGGGGGGTTGACCGTAATCTTGGTGTAGACATTTCTATCCTGGGGCAGAGCAGCGTTTCCCTGCGCTTGCTGCGTTGCCCCATTTGAATCCTGGGCGTGCTCTTGCTATCAGTGGCGCTATATGTAAGCAGTTTCGAATGTCTGCCCCACGGTCACTGACTATTCCTGGCAGTTCTTATCTGGCAACTGCTGTACTGGAAGGTAAAGCATAGCTCGAGCTGGTCAAAACGTGAGCTAAATCCCGAGCCTTCTAGTTTGTTTATGTAGACCGACGATCGAAGATCGAGTCTGGACAAAGGACAACGTCGTTGTCATTCCTCCTCAACGACAAGCGTGGTGCAATTGGACGTGCGCTCGACAGGACTCGACCAGACAAGCGCGAAGCCTATTTCATGGCTGGCCAATTCGGTAAGTGACCTATTTCTGTGCCGGCGTGGCATCGTACACTCATGCGCGACATTTCTAGTATATTCCATTCTGACGGCGTTGCCCGCCGTGTACTTGCTGTACGATAGCCCACGATGGAGTGGTACATTTCTGATTTTAATCTTTGCTGTGAGTGTGTGGAATGGGGGAGGCTTCTACATCGAAGTCTTTGGCCGCAAGTACGTACAGCCTCGTCATCATTTCCCCGTTTGTACAACTATACCCACAGATTCGAACGTGAATTGGAGGCGCTGCGCAAGGAGCTTGCTGAAAATAACAATCGTTCAGGGCGTACCAGCCCTCCATTTACAGATGCAGAATCAGTTGGAAATACACCGTTTATAGACGTCAAGGCACTGCCCCTAGTTGATGAATCCGCCGGAATCGACAACGACGCTCTAGAAGAGAGGAAAGATCAATGACCCTTTGGCGGCTACCGACGACATGTAGAGCAATCATAGTAGTGGACGCTGTATTAATGATCGTTTATGATATCACGTTTAGTCATGATGTACTCTTTGTTTGGAATACATTTCCAGTGTGATCCTGTGTATTCTGTAGACGTTCCCTATGTTATATCTGGCGACATTGCTGTGAAGCTCTCCCAGAGTCTACCACTCGTAACCCATCCAGCGAACGGACATCCTTCCCCTATGAGGCATGATTTCGCAGCCTGGTAATGTGAAATACTTTGCTTCACATCAAAGTACGTACTCGAGTTGGTGGGATACGAAGGGTCCTCCGAGGACGAACGGTCACCGCGAAGGAGGCATGCTGTATCACAGTAAATCTTGAACACGGATGCCTTGGAGAGCTGTGGTCTATCCAACGTACGTCTGCGACCAGGCCAATGATCGGTTGTGCGCCCGCCTACCTGAACATCGTCTTGAACCGGTGCTTTGGAGGTACGCCTCGTTTGAGGCCGTTGATCAGTATCTCGTGCGGAAAGAAAGCATCCGAGTCCGCAACCCAACACAGCGCTAAGCATAAACACGGTATCTCAGTACAAGGACGACGTGGACAATTGGAATGGCCGCTACATTCGTTGAACGACCGGGACATTCCAAAAGGAGACACGGAGAGCTTGGAGAACTCGAACGGGATCGAGGTAAAAATAACTTGCGGTCGGTGTACGCGGAATGGATGCGAGAGTGCTAAACGGTCGTCGAGAATAACTTTAGCGGAAGCCCAACTGCGACACCTCGAGTGAGACGCTCACCCGAGACGTTTGACAAGCGTCTCCAAAAGGCTCTTTCGCAATCAGCTATGACGTCCCGTCGTAAGCGTTCGGGTACCTCTCCGATGATGATCTTGGACACGTAGATCGGGTGAAGGAACGCAGAGCCGAGGGCGCCTTGGATGCCGACGACGTTCCACCGCGCGATTTTATCGCTGCACGACATGGACAATGTCGGTGGCGAATCGGCGCGCCCGGGCTTGGTTCGCAACACGCCGAGCAACGCGTAGTTGTCTCGACCCCTGGAAGCGGCGTCTTTCGGCAACGGCTCATACACGGTGGCGTCCTTGATCCTTGCCATCGTCTCGTCCTGATAAGACGCTAGAAAGCACATCGACGCGTCGCCACCTTGATCGCAGGTGCATGATACGATCTGACGATCAGTCTCCTCGGACACGAGCATAAAGGTGTCCTGGGCTTACAAGGTGGCGTGGATATGTACATGGTCATGCAGACGCCGTCCCCGAGGCGAAACTTGCCGTCAGTATCTCTTGTCAGCCAGTCAGAGTGGCCGCCGCGGACGACGTAGCGTCCGATCTCATCGAGAAACCAGCGGCGCGCGGAACGGCGTGCGAGGACCTCTGCGTGTGAGTCGTGTAGAGCGTCACCTTGTTCCGGGAGGCGGTCCTTTGGCAGACATTTGCAACCTGTGGCTAGCGCGATGATTTGTGTGCGGGGGTCTGGATCGGAGGAGGACAGCACAAATGCAGCCAGGATGGTGTAGGTCCCATTGCTTGGTGTATGATTGAGTGAACGAAACTTTGCGAGTATCTCGTGGACGAGACGAGTGTCCGTCTCGTCCACTGGCATGTCTGGTTACCCTACAACAACCTGTTACACGTAACTCGTCGGATTCCGTATCTCTCCGCTGATATCGGTCGCTTCCATGCATGGTCGAGAAGCCAACCGATGCGATGTCGTGGCAATGGTATTGAATAATTTTAGTTAGTACACTTGGACATGATGTTTTACAGTAGGTGGTACCGTGAACATATCAGATGCGGTCCGTACAACTAGTAGACAAGGGCACAAGCGTCGAGCACGACGGAGCTGGAGAACTATTGCGTGCTCAATTTTAGGTGCCACATTCCGATCGACAGTTCTTCCAGATGTTGCATCTCAATTCGATCCCACCGAATCGGTATCCCGTTGGCCTGTAGACAAAAGCGGAATTAGAAACGGCCTGAAACGTTGATGGGAAGAACCAACCTGAAGGTAGTGTGTCACAGCACGGCCCACTCGTCTAGAAAGTGACTGAAGATCTGCATAGCCCCCGTAGCCGTCCACTGGGATCTCGTAGTTGAGTGGCGCATACCCAGGCCACTGCAAAATAATGATAACGATAATTGAGACTTCGGATCATTTCGTATCAGTGAAACGTACCCTCAGATTCACATAGATCTTGCCCCTGAGGTCTACACCGAGATCTTGGAGTGTAAACGAGTCCGCGTCAGACAGTCGGACGTTGGCCTGTGCTTCCCCTATTGTGATGCCTGCTCGAAAGGCGCCTTTACGCTTGAACTTTAAGATGCGTCCAAAGCCACGACCGTGACGAAGAGGATCGACGACGTAAGCGGGGGAAGAGGTATACGATACGGATGATGCGCGGCGGGGACGAATTTGCATTGGTTGGATCGAGGGTGTGTAAGGACGACGGTCTGTGTAGTACGGATCGATGGCGAGGTCATCGTAAGCTGTAATTCATAATATTCAGAACACGTCGAATCAGATAGAATCGGTCGCACATGCGATGACAGGATTGCTCAGGTTGCTGGAGGCATACATAGAATAAGCTGGTTGAGAATACGCCTGGCGGGGGGGTGAGTGAAAACTTGTAAGGACAGGGAGGTGGGACATCGACTGACGTGCATGACTGGTTCATGATAGGATGACGCGGGGGCTGGTACATAACTCAGGGATGCGCGCCGAGACCTGGGGGTAGTGCTGTAGTAAGGGTCGTAGTAGGACATACTTGCGAGGAGTGAATGTAAGATGGTCGATTGTGAGACGCGTCACCCCTACACGAAAGGATTATATATCTCCAAAACGTTTGTGGCTGGACTGTGCCTCGAGGACACATCGAGGTTGTCAAATTGGTGCGACGCAACAATTCCGGATCTGAGCCATCCAATTTGAAAATCATGGCGGCGGTTTGGGAGGGGTCTAGTACGGGAATGCGGAGCACCGTTCCCTCACTGTGGATTGGCCGCATCCCGTGTTAGGAGTAATCACCACTTGCCTCAAGGCCAACACGTGCATCGGTACCAAAAGCGTGCACCCTCGTCATTGGTAGGAAGCAGTTCGTTGCATTGATCAGCGCCTTCCCGTCGAAGTTGCGCTTGAGTAAAGCGGCGTCGCGTCCGAGTCAAAGGCTCGTCATTCATATGCAAGGTAGATTCGGGCTGACCGTCTTCTCCCATATCGGCAAGGATCAGAACGCGACGGGAGGGTGGAGGGCACAATACCGCCCGGTAAATTAAAAAGATACCCCTGACGCTGCGGCTGGCACTGGCATGAGCAAATACTCCAGCCACTCCATCAAGCGATGATAGATGATATCAGTTAACCCAAATACTCACAACTGCAAGTTCCTTCCAGGTACGGTCTACCGACCCAATTCGACAAGAGGTTTTCGCCGCTTACCCCAGCTCTCGCACGAGCATCGCATCGCATTGTCCCACGTCATGTCCGTGTCTGGCCTTGAGACCACCCTGAGCGCCGATTGATTGTCTGTGCACGCTGAAACAGAAGCGTGACTGATCGCGGAATATGCCGTGTCGCTTCACCCCCGCAGGTAGTCCGCGCATACCGTGTGTTCACCATCGGCGTTAATGTACTGTATCGCCAGGTGGGAATGCGCGATTATATTGTTCTCATCCTATTGATCTTAGTCGAGTCTCGATGGGCCAATCCCGATCGTCCCTTCGTGGCGTCACGTCATTGGTATCCCGTTGCAGTTCTCAATTGAAGGGTAAAAACAATGAGCGGATCAAATACAATGCATTGTGTATGTAGAATATTTATCGTGAAATCCGAGTTAGCTAGATGTAAAACAAGTGCGCTACAAGAGGTCGTCATCAGATGCTGGGTAAAACACGATCGGGGAGAATGAAACAAAAAACGATTCCAGTGTCCTTGCCAACTGAGTTGTCTGCGATGGAATTTAAATCGATGGGTATATGAGTCATGCGCGTGAGGTATAATTCGTTTGGCGCAGCTGACTAGTTGAGAATATGAGTGCGCTAGCGGAAAGGCGGAGGTGCACTTGGCTTACCGGATCACCTGAAGGTGCTAAATCAGCATTCCAACATCTCGAATATAGCATCCCAATCCAGAAGGAAGTTGCCCGGTGAGCTGACGGAGGGTGACGGGAGTGGGGGGATCCGTGAGGATGGGTGTATATCCACGACTTGGAGGGGTTGGACGGGCGGCATAGTTGGCGAATTTTCTCGCTGAAGCTGCGGAACCGTAGGTAGCGATGTGTTTATTACGAGCCGTGGGCGCTCGAAAAAGCAAGGGTCATTGTGAGGAGCACGAGGGCCCGCAGGCTTCCGTCTGCGCGCGTGACGATAGTGCGGTTTTTCACCAAACCCGTCAAGTGTCTTTGATATGCTTATCGGGGATGAGAATGAGGACGAGAGGCTAGAATCCAATGATGCATTCGAAGTAGTTGAGCGTAGGGTGGACCATCGACACAAGCCTGGCCCTTCGATGGTCCATGGCCATATGTCGTGGTGCTCGTTGAACGAAGAGTCGGATGAGGATGGTAGCCAGCTACAGGGACGAGGTCCCCTGACTCGGTATGTTTTTCTGCGGACAAGGATCGGAAGAGGCTGAATATCGTCCATCTGGAACGAATGTGCCGCGTATTCGATGGCGGGATGAAAAGGTTATCCGATCCAGGTATTTGAAGGTGGTTTCTGGGTCGCCGAGATACGTGGCGGGTACGTTGATGGATAGAGTACAGGAAAAGAACTCATCTTGAGGAATATATGGGCAGGAATTCAGTTGGTTGCCGAAAGGGATAAAATTAAGTCCAGATGTGTGGGCGCTGTTCCCTCGTCAACACCGCTTTTCAGTGCAGCATCTGATCGCTGATGATGAAAACCGCCTATAGGACCATCTTTCAAGAGCTGTTATAACGGTCTTGTGTGATTCGAATTGATGCGATGGATGGACGGTATTCGACCGCGGTCAGCATCATGAGAAGGAGAGGGATACGAAGTGACTGTGGAAGCTCAACCGATCAGTCAGGTCACGGTACTACTACTGAACTTAACTTTGGACGTGACGTACAAACTAGAAGGGGTTAAACCCCGCAAACGTTCGGTTCGTCAGACCGCAGCGCTGAACACACATCTCCGTCTAGTCATACGATCGACTCAGACGTCACCAAGCAAGGCCACGTAATAAAAAGACGACGTCCTGACCAATCTGATAGTAATCAATATCCTTTTCACCTTGATATTACACGAGCCGAAGGCTGCTTGCACGTCATGATGATTTTTCCGATAGACAGCTCTCTCGACCCATCAGTTTTGTCCAACGAAATCGCCCTGGATGAAGCCTTAGACGCTCTGGATCCTCTTCGGCATTTCAAAGGCGACTCGAGTCTTGGAGATGAAGACGATTCACAGAGCATTGTTCCAGTTCAACCACAATCAATTCGCAATGAACTTATTCATCTATCGTTCCCCACTAGCGGGTGCTCCACTGCCATACACGTCATGCTCAAGGTGGATGCAAGCCCTGGTTGCGGTGGGATTGCGTGGCCTGCCGGGGAGGTTCGCCTAATAATATATTCCGAGTAGACCTAGTGATCCACTAATCGCAGGTCCTTGCAAATTATCTGGCTCTATATAAGGAGCGGTACTGCACAGGACGAACGATCTTGGAACTAGGAAGTGGAACAGGTTTGGTGGGGTTGGTTGCCGCAAAACTCGGCGGCAAGGTTTGGATTACCGACCAAGCGTCAGTCAGCAACTCTTAGGCTTACGATGGATCGGACTCAGGTTGCATAGAGCACTGCTGGATATCATGCATGCAAACGTAAAGCTGAATCAGCTAGAGTCGTCCACCACTGTGTCAGAATTGAACTGGTGAGTAAGTCGGTGACCTTCTCCACCGTCACATCAGCATACAATGACTGGGATGTCAGGGGGGAGGTGCTGCCTCAAGGAGTACCCCGACCTGATCTAATCCTTGCCGCAGATTGCGTCTACTATGAGCCGGCATTTCCGCTCTTGGTACAGACACTCTCTGAACTGGCGACGGAGCGAACGGAAATCTTGTTTTGCTATAAAAAGAGGCGAAAGGTAATGCCCTTGGAGAAGTACTGCACACCACTTACTGTTGACAGGCGGATAAGCGCTTCTTTACCATGCTCAAGAAGGAATTCACTTGGAAAGAGGTATCTACCCCAGGTTCGCCATCAGGCAGTGCGGTTTAAATTCATACAGGTTGAGGATGATCCAAGTCGAGAGAGGTACAGCCGAGAAGCTATTTCACTGTTGATGGTGCACAGAAAGCCATAAATATTTTGGGTTACAGCTCTAGGAGGGTGAGAGAACTGCAGAATGGACGGTCCGCGAGGTACGAGAGAGGGTGCTGACATAGCGCTGAAGTGAGAATCCTATGCCTAAAGGACTAGGGTCATTCGTTCCACATATCTTCTAATTGTAGAAATTAGATGCAGCATCGAGTGATATGTATATGTGTCTGATTTCCTGTGGTCAGGTTATGGGGGTATTATTGTCTTGATCTATTGTTAAAAAATTGGCATTGACTCATTGGCCGAGTTCGGGCTTAACAGCGACCGACCTGTAACCCATGAATTCCTTGGATTTCCTGCTTCAAAACCTGAGTGACGAGTTTGTGTTGCTTCACTGTCGATAGACCTTTGAACGCGTCGCTAGCAATTTTGATTGCAAAGAAAGAGCCACATCCTCCTAGACAAGCGGGTCAATTCCATCTATGATTGTTCATTTGCCCACTAACCAGAGACGTCTTGGACTGCAAGCTCGGATGGGGAGAAATGCTCGGTCAGTTTTGTGACTATGGTGTCCTCTGTGCTGGACTGCGAAGCGGGAGTCGACAGCAATCGCAGGGCTCGCGGAACTGACCTGGACGTTGCAAGTCGTCTTGCCAGTAGTGACGAAAGCATCGTTGAGACGTGTAGTACTAGTACTAGTAGGTAGCGCGAATCGGGGATGGTTGTCGTCGTCACGTGCTGTAGTGGATAGTAAAGTCGCGCCGTTCTCCTTGAAAGAACTTGGCTTGATGCATATCTTTCGCGCAACCTTTCGACCAGCATTGACTGGCATCCTGAGATCGCATACCCTGCACAGACCGCCATTACCGCGACCATGTCATATGTTACCCCCATTCAAGGCCGACATCAAGACATTTGCAGCCCTCCGGTTCCGCAACTATCGCCCACTGCCAACTCGGATCGTCCCATCCAACGCGGATCCTTCCAAGTTGCCTGTATTGGCACCGCCTGCAGTCGGCCGTTGGCTTCTCTTCTCATCTGCTCTCGTCTTTGCCGTCATCGTCGTTGGTGGTGTTACGCGTCTCACAGAATCCGGTCTCAGCATCACAGAATGGAAGCCCATTACCGGTGTCATACCCCCACTCGACGACCAGGACTGGAATGCCGAGTTTGAAAAGTACAAGGCCACCCCAGAGTTCAAGCTGTCAGTGTGTTCCCCGAGCAGCAACCTTGCGACTGATTTACTCTGACAGACTAAACCACTCCATTTCATTGGACGAGTTCAAAAACATTTTTTATATGGAATGGGGTCATCGTGTCTTGGGTCGCATCATCGGTGTTGCATTCGTGCTTCCCTTGTCCTACTTTGCGCTCAGGAAGAAGCTTTCCACTTCCATGCCTGCCAAGCTGTCTGGTATGGCGCTCTTGCTTGGCTTCCAAGGGGTGCTCGGATGGTACATGGTCAAGTCTGGCCTCGAGGACTCCATCATGGACACTCCCGGCGCGGTACCTCGCGTTTCCCAATACCGCCTCGCGGCGCACCTCGGTACTGCCGTTCTGCTCTATGCCGGAATGCTCGGAACCGGTCTGGCGGCCATCAAGGATTGGAAGTATGCACACAACGGTCTATGGAGCGGATCAAAAACCATGTCATACCAGGAGGTCCTCTCCAACCCTGTGGTCAAGCGGTTCACACGATACTCTCGTGCACTGACAGCCCTCGTATTCCTTACAGCACTGTCTGGTAGGTGGCAGTTGGATAGTGCCTGCATCAGGTCTCACGTGAATATTTCAAGGTGCTTTCGTAGCGGGACTCGATGCTGGACTAGTGTACAATGAGTTCCCGTTCATGGGTGGTCGCATTGTACCTCCTCTGAATGAACTCTTCTCCCCTGCTTATGTTAGAAATGCGGACGGATCTGATATCTGGTGGAGAAACATGCTGGAAAACCCCACCACCGTTCAATTTGACCATCGTGTCCTTGCAAGTTTCCTCCTTTCTCGCCCGTCCTGTCTCTTGATCCTGATTTGGGTTTCAGGCAATGACGACATATTTTAGCACTTGTCTTCTTTTTGCTCTGAACCGCCGTAGTGCCGTTCGTGCGCTGTTGCCACCGAGCGCTCGCATTTCGGTGACGGCCGCCTTCGCTATGGCAAACGTCCAGGTTCTGCTGGGGATGGCTACGTTACTGTACCTTGTTCCTGTTCCCGTCGCTGCTGCACATCAGGCAGGTAGTGTGGCATTGTTGAGCACGATGGTGCATTTACTCGTTTCGCTTCGACGACCTGGCTTAGCAGCTCAGCTTTGGCGGAAGACTAGGACAGAAGCTCAGAAACTCGAACACAGAATCTAAAAGATGGATGCCTTTAGTTTCATGTAGACATACCACCCACACTCAGTTATCTTTAATGTATTTTTCCACCAACGTATATCCTAGGTTCTTGCCTCTCGATTGGAAGAGTGGTGTTACAGCGATGTAAATCAACATGTTCATCCTGACATCTGTACATCTTCGGCGGCTGCAGGGGGCACTGGGACCGTTCCATCTGCTGGTGCTTTTGCATCCATACTGTCCAAGTGAAGCCGCACTGCTTCCCCTTCGACGATGCGGAATTTCCCTTGAGGAGATGTAGGTTTTTCATTTGGGCCAGCAGGACCAACAATGCCAATCGACGTGTTATTGATGTTGAGTTCCTTGTCCTGTTGGAGCGTCTCGCGAAGCGCGTGCAAGCCGTGCTTGATCAGCTCTTCCAGGGTACCTTGGAAAGAATAAGTGCATCGTTAGCGACAGATAATCACGGACACGCACAATCCGCAAAGCTCTCATAGTGCTTCTCCAGATACGTCTTGGCGCTCTGGCTACGTGCACCGATCGATATGGCAAAGTACTCGTACGAGTTTCCCGAAGGCGAGAACTCGAACAGATGGGGTCCCGTTTGATCTTGTCCGATGACAAGGAAGCCAACGCCATAAGGTCGACGCCCATATTCTTGAGTGTTGACCTGTGCCTCTAGTGATGCAAGAGATGGTGTGTACACTCAAAACGACATCACGCGGACTTACTGTCGGCGATGGCAGAAACGAGCCGGTTGACGGGCATTGGGCGATTGAAGACCAAGCGCTCGTTCAGAGCTTGCTGCCGCATGAAATTACTGGGATGTCGATTGGGGTCCAGCGTGTTAGGTGTACAGGAATGTGGCGTCATACCTCAGAACGCGCGCGTCCGACGTCAGTCCTGCAATGGCAATACCAACGTGGTCATCTATTCGAAACATTTTTTGTTGGTACGAGGCCAATTCTCCAGTAGAGCGCTGCCGGGAATCGTCAACACGCGCAATTGCAATACGGAACGAGTATAACACACTTTCAACGCCAACAGTATGGCATGTGTCTTTGATCGCAAGCCGACCGCCGCAGATCCCTGCTTGACGGCTTCGAGGGCATATTCGACTTGATGAAGACGACCCTGTGGGGAGAAGACAGTGTTATCGGAGTCGTATGTGTTTCTGAACTGCGCAGGTGGTGAGTATTGCACGAACTGAGAGCATCGTATTACGAACTCACCATGATGGCGGTATGGACGAGACCCACAGGTGACGCGTCCTCACTAGATCGCACAGATCATCACGTGACAATAGACAGAATAATTTATAACAGAGGAAAAGGCAACAAGGAATACAATCATCTATTCGCGCCTTTCTTTTCAGCTCGCCACTCCTTGAATATGCCATCCAAACTCTTGTATATCAGATGCGACGGCAAGGATCTAATTATTTCACCGATCCTTCCTTCTGCTTCTGCTCTGCCCTTTTCGCCACTTGCTTTTTGCGCATACTCGATGGTCATGTAGAACATCGCGAGCACGGCAAGCGAGACATGTGTTTGCTGAGCTCCATGTGCTGATGATTTGGAGAATGCAGTTAGAAGGGGACCTGAGATAGTGGGGGCCGATATAGCAGGTGCAGATTGGGAAAAGGGTGTTGCGCGTTCTCCACGAACAAGCCTCAATAATATCTCCAAGAGGTTGTCGACTTCGGTCATGTGCGTCTTGAGGAAGCGCTGACGCTCATTCGGGACTCCCACAGGTGAGTTGACTGCCCAACCCTCAAGGACGGTCCAGATTGTAGGAGCCTATAAAAAAATCAGGCAATGATGAAAATGGATGAGAGCATACGTACCGGATCAGGGTCTGCAACCTCAATCTTCTTCTCCCAGCCGTCCGCAGCATCACCAGCGACCCAAAACATGCGACCGAACATATTTTTCAACCACTCTTGCACGTCCCCAGATTTCACCCATTTGGGCTCAGACAAAGGTCGCTCCGTGTCAAGATGAACGATGAGGTGTACTTTGGATGGAAGTGAGACTTTCCAAAACGAAGGTATCGTCTCGTCAGCACTGCATGGTTCCGGGATGGTCGGCAAAGGCAAGTATGACTTAGTGGTCTCCGAAATTCCTTCGACCTGGATATGGTTGGTACCTGCGCGGGCTTAATGCGGAAACCATACATACCAGCACACCTTTCAGACTCTCCTCATCATCCTTGTCGAGAGACATATGCACCTCGATCCGACCTTCAGCTCTGTACACTCGAAGATATTCGACAACTTCGGCATCCACAACCAATCGTCTACTGCCCGCAGCATACGATATCGACAGGCGATTTGCAGAAGGTGTCTTCCCCTTTTTGGGTAACGTGGGTACTGGTTGATGCGATGAGTCGCCGTAGGTGGAACCTGAAGATGTTGACAGTAGCGTGTTTGATGCTGGTGAAGCTGGTGGCTCGGGGAGGTGTTCCTGGTCATTCTCATGAGCGAGATCATGAACACTTTTTTCATCTGGTTGGGGTTCGTGCAAGGTTGACTTGTCAACCAGCAATACGACTTCTTCCTCCTGCGAGAAGAGACCATTGTCCAGACTGTCATCTACGATGGTAGAGGCAAATGAAGAGTGAGACTGCAATGACTTTGGAGCAGTGACAGTTTGGACCACTTCAGCCACACCTTCAGCTACAGGACCCTGTGCATCAGGAGACCCTGCGCGGTCAGTAGGCTGTTCGTCAAGCTGAGGTATACCAGCTGGGGCAGAGGAGGCGGGAGGGGGTGCGGATGCTCGACTAGATGAAACATCAAATGAAGAATTCAGGGACGAGGAAGATTGAGAAGCGAGACGGGACGGTTCAACGGGGGCATCACATCTACTAAGTACTGCCTCGCTCCCATTACCGGGGCTAGGCTCACTGTTGATGGGCTGTGTAGCCTCAGAGGCAGCGATTCCCGTAGACTCTTCAAACATGGAGGTCAATTCCGTGTTAGACTGTCTTTGGGACGATATGCAGCTTTGGGCAACCGCGTCGGACGGAACGGGTACAGAGTCACTGCCTGCTGTCACGTTGTCATGCTCCCCAGTATCACGAATGACAGCAGCAGCACAATCACCCCCAGAACCAGCTCCATGTCCATCAATAAGGGTGCCTTCAGGAGTAAGAGTTAGCCGCGTGAAGCTTCCGATAGTCGGATTCGGAAGCATCCATCCTAGCGATATTCAAGATCGGTCGGAAACTCACCATTGATAATGTCGCCTTCGAGCCCAGGAATAACTAGTTCATTGACTGCGATGTGAGGGTCTTCGACACGACTCACACGGAGCTGATTGTCGTCCTCATCATCGGCGTGCTCCATATGGGCACCGCCCTCAACATCAGCAGCATCCCCATCGTCCTCGACGATAGCAGCCATAAGCCAGTCACCTTCACTAGCAGTCTCAGCTACACTCGGTGCAGCACTGCCTCGACCCATTCCATCCAGGTCAACACTGGCCGAATCGCTCATCTGACTTCCGCGAGGCGGGGGTGGCCGCCCTCTGCCCTCTTCTGCGTCACCATCATCATCCTCAATCTTCTTGCGCTTGCCCTTGCGCGAATCCATGGGCGAGGTCCCATAAGCATAAGAAGAATGAGGCGGAATCGGATGCGAATCATCTGGTGAGACGGGTGTGTGGAAATAAATGCGAACGCGAGACGGTGGCGGAGAGGCGAGCGAAGATTGCTCCCCAACGGGCGGCTCAGCCTTGACATCCGAAACAGGATGCTCGCTCCTATGTGCGGCATCAGCTTCCCCGGTGGAGAGATCACTTGACTGTATCGACTCCTCCTTGCCAATAGAGTGCGAAGAGTCAATGAGAGAAGTAACCCCCTCTTTGCCCTCTGACTTGACCGCAGAAGGGAGTACACCCCACGTCCATCCGAGTTCGGGCATTTCGAGCCCCACAATCTTAAAGTCCGTGAGAGTGCGCCGATTCTCGTCCTTCTTACCACTATTTGCGAAACTTGCAGACAATGTATCGCGATTTCCCAGTTGATTATTTGAACCATCCTGTCGGCCAGCGCGACCGGAAGAATGACCCTGTCCTCTTCCGCGGAAACCACTATTGCCCATATTTCCTTGATGGTGTTGTTGATTAAACGACCCACCTCTGCGGTTGTGGAAATCCTGCTTGTTACCAAAACCGCCACGCGAACCATGACCTCGCAAAGAACCTTGCTGGCCGCCACGGCCACCGCCTCCATTCATAAAAGAACCGCCCCCTCGGCCACCACGTTGACCACCCATTCCACCTCGATTGCTACCCATAGATCCCCCTCTTCCCCGGCCTGAACTCATAGAGCCACCACGACCGCCAATACTTCCTCGGTTGTTTCCACCAAGGGGTATTTGATTAGCGCCTTGTTGACTTTGATTGTGGGGGTACATGGGGTTTTGGGGAGTAGGTAAGGGTTGAAATTGTGGCTGAGGAGGTGGACCCAGTTGACGTTGCTGACCATGGTGATGATTTGCACTGGGACCATCAAACTTTTGTCTTTTGGCAGGGGGAAGATGCTGGGGCGGAGTATGATGTATTGCATGAGCATGATTATGTCGGGGTTGTTGTGGCAGCTGCGGTTGTTGTTGAGGGAAATATGGCTGAGGGGGAGTAATTGTTTGGTGTGTTTGTGGGTAGGTCGGTTGCGATATGATAGGTTGAGGGGGTTGGGGTACATAGGCCTGGAAGCCGACAGAAGCCTGGTACGGATTATACTGGGGCTGAGGTTGGGGCTGAGGAGGAGGGGGGGGTGCCATCGGTTGCACGGGCTGATAATGCTGAGGTTGCTGTTGTGGTTGTTGCGGTTGCCTTTGCTGCCAATGGACGTTTTGACCACCATAACCGTAGTTTGCATACAAAGCACTTTGCTCAGGAGGAGGTCTCTGGGGTTGTGGAGTACTCCATTGCGGATTGTACGCAACAGGAGGCGCAGCTGCAGTCGACGAATGTTGAGCTTGATGTTGGGCAGTTGCTGCAGCCCAGTACGCAGAGTAGTCCGGAGGAGGACCTGCTGGGGGAGGACCAGGAGGGAGAGGAGGTTGGGGCGGATTAAAAGTCGGTTGCGGAACAAAAGGATTCTTGTTCATGTCGACGACGAAGGCGGATCTTTTTAATCGATTGTGTCGACAACGTCGCCGTCGATGGTCAAAGTTAGTTTGTCGTCGTTTGAAACAGCGAGCTCAGTGACTGGCATGTCCAACGCTTAGTCATCAATAAGTACATACTAGGACCAACTAACTACACTCCTGTCTCTGGCTCTGGTGGACGAAGGCTGGCCAGCCTGTGTCCGCGCTCTTCCTGGGCATCTCTGTGGTCAACATACACAATCCGGATACGAAAGGAGGACAGGGTGCCCACGTCGCGGATCTGTTTGGTCCTGAGAAGCTCTTCAGCACGGACTTTCAGAGTGTCAATGTTGTGCTTTAATCTCTGAGCGCGTTGTTTGTGAATCTAGCAAGTACTATCGTCGCGTTGCGTTCACAAGAGGCGCCGTGACGCTCACCTGGACGTCACTCTGTGCGGTGTGCAGGTTCGTCACAGCTCGGTCGTGCTTATGGGTGGCTTTCTGGAGCGACTTGATCGTATCGTGTTCTTTGTCCTCCATCTTGCGGAGATTCCTGTCCGCTTGACTGACTGACTTTGGACGAGAATGAGTGAAACCCAAGTTGACACGATCCGAATCGGTTTACCTTGGACGCCTTCTCTTGCGACTTTTCGGTGCGCTTCAGCTCCTTCAGTGCGTGCTGATAGTCCTTTTCGTCTGCTTGGGCTTCCTTTGCTATGGCCTTTTCCATCTTTTTGATGGCCTTTGGGTCGGAAGGGAGCTCGGCAGGCATGGCTTGTAGAAAAAAGGGGGTAATGATCGTATTTGTCAACTGTGGGGAGACAGCTCCACTCTATGATCCCGCGAATGTGTCGCCAGGTGACCGCCGCATCCCACCGTTCGACTCGTCTTCTCACCCCACTGACCAATGCCCGACCACGATGAGCTGCCGTCAACACCCCACAGGCAGGACAGCGAAAGCTCAGACATCTTGTCTGCGAGGCCGACTGTCCACTACCCTGAGGAACTCGCCACTACTCCCTTGGCGCAATATTCCAACACTCCTCCAAAAATCGACTCTCGTACCTCTTCATTCGTAGGTACGGACGATGAAGACGACGGTGATATCGGATTCGACTGGAGCGACGACGAGGATCTGGACGACGAAGAAGCCAAATTCAGCCAGAAAATGGGGGTCAAGCTTAGGGCTCGCAATCGCTGGTCGATATGGCGGTTCGTCCGTTCTTCCAGGTTTCCCTCATAAATCTCACTAAAAGCATCACGTAGCTTATTTACCCTTTTGTTCTCCTCCTTGATTGGCTCGACCTTTCTTGCCTGCGTCCTGGTGGCCATTGCTCTCCTCATTCACTTCTTCTGGTACAAACCACATCCCACCGGTTACAGGCACTATGTGGATCTAAACACCGAAGCGTGGCTGTTTTGGGCAGCAGCCAATGTCGTCATATCCTGGGGCCTTGCAATGGTAGTAGACATCATACCTGCCGTGACACGCATTTTCATATCCATCTCATGGGGCCATGTTTCCGAGGCCATTAAATCTCACATCGAACTGTACAATTCTGTCAAAGATACCGTCAAACCTGTGCTGTACGCTGCTAGTGCCTGGCTCAGCTGGGTCATCTTGTTCCAAAACATCTTCAGGTTGTATAACAGCGGTCCTAACGGAACAAGCTTTGCTCCTTATACCAATCGTGTGAGTGTTCTGCTAAGCTTTCCGCGCGAGGGTCTAAATGACCTTCATAGGTTGCTCAAGCTATTGAATTTCTGTTCTTCTTGGTGCTTGTCTTGTGTGTTCAAAGGATGTTGTCCCATATCATGGGTATGGTACAATTCCTCGGATCTTGCATGTCGAGCTCACTTTCACTGGCAGCTTTCGCTTTCCATCAAACTGCTTATAAAGAGCGCCTGGAGGAAGTTAGATATGGTCTCCGCATCATTGAAAAACTTCGTGAATACAAACCTCGGACTCGGCATCACGCTGGCAATAGTCATGGCATGTTTAGCTTCGGTTTCATCCACCCCTTCAGCGAAAAAGATACCAATCGTCGCCAACGTAGCGATGATGTTTCTCAAGGCTACGACGGTGGTCACGACGCAGATACCGAGGGTGACAAAGGCAAAGGGAAGCAGAAACAAATGAGCTCAAAAGCATCTAGCAAGCTTTCTAACATTGCGTCAAACTCACCTGGATTGGGATATTCGACACCAACGAGCCCTTCAGCGTTCGATTTACTCCATGAATACCCACCCTCACGCAAGCGTACTGTTGACCAGCACGTGTCCCAGCAAGAAGAGCACAATCCAGCCATTCTAGCTGTGCGAGCGCTCAAATCGGCAGTGTTGCATGATGCCCGTAATATCAAGGGTGATGAAAACGACCAAAGCGGCTTACAGTTTGGTGTCAACTCGACCCATGAAGCCAAGGTATGTTTCATTCATGCAGTGGTGTGACGGCTAACCCTACCTATTTTAGCGTCTAGCCCGGGCGATTTACAAGACGTTCCGTGACCGTCACAGGAACTACCTGATCCCCGCAGACTTTCAACCTGCATTTTCCACTCCAGGAGAAGCTCAAGAAGCTTTCCGCGTCTTCGATAAAGATAACAATGGTGACATTTCACGATCTGAGATCAAGGCCACCATCCTCCGCATTTACAAGGAACGGCGATTCTTGTCGCGAAGTATGCGGGATGTCGGGGAAGCTCTCAGAACAGTTGACCAAATACTGCTATTGTTTGCCTTCGTCGTATTATTTTTCATCTCCTTGAGCGTGTTTGGCGTCAACGTCACCCAGTCGTTGACCAGTGTGTATTCGCTGGGCATTGCAGTCAGCTTCATCTTCAAAAATTCAGCCAGCAACATGTTCGACGCCATGATGTTTCTGTTTGTGTCGCAGTGCGTCTATTCGGTTCAACATGTTTTTGTCCTTGTTGACAGTCTTCCAGCCCATTCGATACGGGCGATCGATGTTTCATCGGCAGTAAGGCGTTGTTAATAAAGCCAACTATTCAGACTAACGTCCTTGAAGCCGATAACTTGATCGTGAAGAAGATGGGATTATTTGCGGTAAGCTATTACCCCCCTTGGACCTCTTTTGACTCAAGTTCCCATCCAGACTGTGTTTGTTCGGTCAGATGGGACTGAGACATACTACGTCAACAGCCAACTCTTCACCAAGTTTATGTGAGTCCCCGTTTATCGATATAATGTCTTGTGCTGATTGAAGAAAATGCAGAACGAATGTTCGCCGGAGTGACGCACGTAGCTGTCTCGCCTGTCACGATACCCGACTGACTATTGTTTTAGAAAATGGTCGAGTCGCTCACGATGCAAGTTGCTTGGCGTACGCCGCTGGAGAAGCTAGATGAGCTCGAATCCCGCTTAAACGAGTGGTTATCAACGGAAGAAAACCGATGGTTCCAACCAACAACATCGATCACTTTGCAAAACATCTTGTTTCAGCGTCACTTGGAGATCAGCATCAGCATCCCTCACAACTCGTACGTATGTTGAATAGGGAGTGTTTGCCTTATCTGAAAAACGACTATCTTTCAGGACGTGGCAGTAAGTGTTGGAATTTGGTTACCTTTCTGAGGATTCCATTGTGTCTCACACGTGATGCAGAGACTGGGGGTTGAGGAATGCACGAAGAACTGCATTCCATGCGGCTGTCCAGTATTACTGCCAACAACTTGGTATCTCCGCATGTGAATCCCCGATCCCGCTGATTTACACAGATCCGGATTCTACACCCGCAGTATTTGAAACACAAGGTGGCTCGCAAGACTGCTTGCATAGCACTGAAGGACATGCAAAGAACTTCTTGGGCTTTACACCGCCGGATCAACGAAGCGCACAATTACTGCGGGCAAGAAAAAGCAAGTATCATAAGGCAGCTTTACGGGGAGTTGGTGCAGACAACGGTACTTGATACTTCGGTCATTGGATACCTCATGGAGTAGGCAAGTTACATGGAATACAATAGTGTGGTTGTCTCGCTACGTGCTGATTCCAAGACACGTTGTGTACTCGAGGCTCGTTGAGTTTGCCGTGGCAGAATGGAGGCCAGCGCGTGTTGTGATTACGGAATGTTTAGAATCAAGGTTCAAGTATAAATATTGCATGGCTGAGTCTCCTTGGTCGGTTCAGCTTCGGTTGCACTGGGCGACGTCCAAGCCAATGAGCGCTGCAGACCTTCACGACCTCGAACTCGTCTGGTGAGCTCGAGTATCATAGTTCGAGGCATTGTATGTCCATTCAGCCTAACTTTTACTTCCGTTCAGGCCATCCCTAGGCCCAACCGACGTGATCGTGACTGGTACATTCGACCAGGTCTGTTCTTTTTTCCTTCTCCCTACCAGGCTCACTCATCTCGGGCAGTGGTCGTCTTCCATTCATTTGGTCAAAGGCGTCTATGGATTCTCCGGTACCATCAAAGTTCCATTCGGCCAAAAGGTCGCGTACAAGTTCATCGTCGACGGTGACTGGCGATGTCGGGAAGATCGCCCTCAGGAGGACGACGGGCACGGAAACATCAATAACGTCCTTGAAACTCCCGAAATGCCGCTTTCCATGGCACGCTTCCCCCCCACGCTGTTCATCCCTCTCGAGGACGCACACAACGAAGGAGGGTACGGCGACAGTGAGAACATGGTAACCGCCGTGGAATTTCTTCCCCCCGTTGAATCCGCCAGGGGGCCGCTCCTACTTCCAATTCCACAAATTTCCGTGGAGGGTCTTGGCTGGACACCTTCCGCTGGCACGCAATTGGTAGGCATCCTTCCGTCCCCTAGTTGGAGTCCAACATGAATCATCTTTTTGGCCTAGGACACAGCAGGAGCGACAGAAGGACACATTTCGCCTGCTTCCGAAACACCTGCGAAACCCTCTTCGAATGATGACTCCTTCCTTCCTATCAACGGGAACGATCCCGTGGTCGATGCAAGGGGTCAGGTACATGATTCGAATCGTCTCACTAATGGAGAACCGGGCCCATTTCCTCTGATGTCTGAGACTGCAAAGGAGGCACCATCAGAGTCTGCGGGACCTCAAAAAGGTACTGGAGATACGCCTGCACTCCCCGATCACGTTGTTGCACCTGCCGAATCCACCGCAAAACCACGCCCAGGGGACGTCGCCGAAACTGCAACGTCTACTTCCATCAGTCAAGCCTCCACTCCCCCCTCGACCACCTTGACTCCTAAGAAGCGGCGCTCTTTGCTGGCGAGGATTAAACACATGTTTCACAGAGACCACAACAAGCGGGGGGAAAAGGAAAAGCATTAAGCCTGTTCCTTCCTTTCTACACTCTACTCCCATTTCATTCTCAGACTCTCAATCGTTGGATACCTTGACGCTCTGTTAACGACCTGCTATGTTCCCCTTTACGTCGAATTACGCATACCATCGTATCGCTATCGCTCTAGACCTAACTTTATCATACTTGCAAGTTATTCATGACTCATACTTTGGGGCGAAAGCACGTAGACCGTGTACATACCATGTGGATTCAATTCGTGGATTACATACTCTTTTGACGGATTTCCAAAGCGATTCCTGCCATGGTTTGAGTATATTTGTGAGCGAGAAGTTTACAGATGGCCTACCGGCTGCAATCGTTTCGCCACCTCGTCTCAGTAGGAGACGTCCCATTTCCTTGTTCACAGCAAACGGTTCAATCGGAATGGGTCTTGGGACGCTGCCAGAACCGGAAGGATTATCGCCTCGCAAGCTGATCTCGATTTCAGCAGATATCCCCTTGGTCAAGACGCTTAGTTATTATACTCAGCCAGGACAAACGGCAACAAAAGAAAAAGACCCTACCGCGGGCTCTGTTTGCTCACGGAGCCGCTAGCACGATCGAGAGTTGCAACTAGCTTGGAGATCGTCGCAGGGACGTCTCGGGAGTGATGAAAGAGTTCAACCTAATACACCGTCCCTTGTCAACAACCTTTTCTTGGCGGCGCGGCTGGGTGAACATACCGACGTGCCACTGGTGATTGGGAGGTTTGTATCGAAAACGATGACCCGCGCACTAAAACAGGTCGCAAGCGGAACAAGGTCGTTGGGTGGACAGAGGACGCTGCCGACACTGAGATGGATAGGATCGATCGCTGTCAGGTAGAACGTGGCATTGGATCCTGCAGCAGCCCAAGACACGCTTTTTTCGTCGAGATCGATTGCTAACACAGCGATTAGAAAAGTGTCGTGGTATCCATGTCATCCTTACATTTAACGACGGCCGTCTCGTCCCCGGGTAGAACTCGTAACCGTTCCCCGACCTGAACAATCCCACTACATATTCGACCAGTGACTCCTATTCCAGAGCTTTGTCCTTTGAAAACATTCGAAATTGGCAATCGCAAAGGCGAATCGATATCGCGCACTGGGGGTTCCAAATTATCTAGGAAATGCTAGCAAAAAGATTGCCGTGATACTGTGAGCAAAAAATACCTAGAAGATCTACCAAGGTCGGTCCTCCATACCATTGGCATAGTATGGATGCCTCAGGTGCTTTCCGGTCCACAAGGTTCACACCAAGGATTGCGCCTACCGGTACGAAACTCGTTTTTGAAGGGTGAAACCCCGACTGGCCAAAGAACATCCTCAATTGGCCGCACACATCCTCGTATCTAGCCTGTTCCCAATTGACCTAGAGTAGTTTTTATGAGTCGCGTCCGATTTTAGTTCCACGGAACCCAACTTGATCTAGCTTGTTCACTGCAACGACTACCTGTGACACACCGAGACTTCGCACAAGGAGCAGGTGCTCGCGAGTCTGTCCGCCGCGTTCGAAGCCTGCCTCAAATTCACCTGTTGTGGCGTCGACCACGAGGAGTGCACAATCTGCCTGAGATGCTCCTGATATCATGTTTGGGATGAAGTCTTTGTGCCCAGGGGCGTCTAGGATTGTAATCCGTCGGTGAGCGGTCGAGAGGGACTGCATTGCAATGTCCATGGTGATTCCTCTATAGCAAACGTTGAACCGACAAGCACAGACAGTCAATCACGACAGACCGTTCTCTCTCTTCCTGTGTCCCATCAAGTTCCCAAGCCCAGCTGAAGCTACTTTTTCCGGCTCTGCTACTCTCCCTCTCGTTTGCATGGCGTGACTTTTCATTGACACGTCCGAGTTCATACAACAATCGGCCCATCACTGTCGACTTGCCGGCATCGACGTGCCCTTGAAGAGCGTCAAGAGGCACAGGCGTCAAGTTTCCTCCCTCGACTTACCGATGACCACCAGGCTAACACCTTTCTTTGCACCCTGACTGGATGCCTGAAGTTCTCTCCTTACTTCTTCTAGCAACCTTTCTCTCTCCATAGCTACCTTGGGGACAGGCTCATCCATCCTGGGAGACTGGTCTTCCTGAGGCAGTAAACCCACGGCTGAAAGATCAAGTAACATAGAGCTCAATCCCCCGCTGTTCGTCCTGGAAGGGGTAGCGGCTCCCGACTTCCTCGGCCCTTGTGAACTGTGACCTGCCTTCTTTGACGACTTAGTCGGCGTATTATAACCCGAGGTAGATGGTGTTTGCGATGTCTTCTTCTGAGCAGCAACTTTCTGAGCCTTCTCGCGCTCCTTTGCGGCTGGAGTGAGGAACATGGGAAAACAGAATCAGCACAAAACATTCCATTGAAAAACAACAACAGCGATATAGGTATACATCCAACAACATCACCTGATGAAAGCAGAATAAAATAGAAAGCAATAAAATTTAAGGGGAGGAAGAATTCAAGCGAACTTCTTTGGTTTAGCGCTGCCGCTGCGCCAAGGAGGTTCCACGACGAGCATTGAAAACAATGTCGTCAGGGCTTGGAACGTCAAATGCGAAGGAGGTAGACCGGACCCTCAGGTCTGGGGAAGTGAAGGATTTGACTCGGCTCCGCTTTCGTTGTTCTGGCTCGCAACCTATCGTCGACCTGCTCCGAGAGAGCGACGCCTGGTACATTTCAGTAATGTGCAACTCTTCTCTCCCGTACTTGGGGGATTTACTGTCCTTGTCCTTGTCTTCGAGGGAGGTTAGAGGGTCATCGAGAAGTAACGAAGCGAAGGCCGAGGGTAACGCACGGGAAGGGGGAGAACTTGACAGGAAAAGTGGTGGGGACGGAAGTGGGCCCTCGTCATCGGTAACACTTGAATGGGATGGCGATTGAGCGCGTGCTTTCATCACTTTTAAAGCCAACTTCGACGACCGGGTTTCCTGACCAGGCATCTGGACTAATGGGACGGGATCGAGTGCCTGTGCTGTGGAAAGGCTCTGAAGAGATTGGTACGAGGTTGTTATGGCAGTCGTTGCTGTCGGTCCATTCGCGATAGGTGTAAGATACTCGGTGTGAGGTTTGGGAAGTTCCTTTGGAGAAGACACGGGAACGCGTGGAACAAGAGCCTGAGAATTAGCCTTGGCTTGCGCTAGCTTTGCCAATTTGGACTGAGGCTGTGTTGGCTCACTACGTGCAGTAGGAATGGATGAGCGGGAGTTCCGTCTCTCTGGTTTAATTGTGGAAACCGATACGTCGGACGCGTCATCCGCTTGCGTCCGTGTCGCCGCTTGCTGGTCGTGGGCCTCTAAATCCATCGCAGTTTGTATTGCCTTGCGTACATGAGACGACATGGAAGAGGTCGTGGTAGATGGTGGTCTAACGGAAGAGGCTGACTCGACTGAAGCCGAGTGTATCGGCTTTTCGGGCGTACGAGTGGCCTTGACCGTTGACAAGGATTCCTCGGAGACGTCTGACCGGGGTCCCTTGACAGTTGTGGCACGCGATGATAGTGAAAACCGGGATTCAGTAGACGGACGTAGAGCCGGATATGTAAGCACAGAAGTCGACTCCAAATCGGATGATCGAGAGCTAGATATCGTACTAGCACGTGAGCTTGCCAACTCTGCAAGTTTGGAACGTTTCGAAGGTTGAGTGCGCCGTGGTAAATCCTTTTCGGGTAGCGGGGGCGGTTTTTCGCTGGATTTGGATGTGAAGTCTGGAATATCGGGGATGTCATTTGTCGCTGGCACTGAAACGCTGGGCGCGCGAGGGGGAGACTTTGGTGGCTCGGATTGTACCTCCGACTCCGTGGGCGTGTGAAGAGATGGCGCAGAATCGTAGCTCGAAAGCCGTTTGAGGGCTGAGGGAGAAGGAGAAGGAGGTATCCTATTTGGATCAATGGGACGGGAGGTATGGTCTTTGATCGAATGAAACTCAGAAGAGTGTTCTGTCAATAGGTGAGTGGAATCGCAGTGAAATGGTTGCAAGGAGACTTGCCGATGACTTTGCCATAGGAAGAGATCGTCCCGGTCGATGACAGTGCACGGGGGTTGTTCATTGCCACCAGCTGTTGCCTGGAAGGCCAATGGCTAGATGGCTCGGTGCGCTCGGTAAGTTCCGTTATCGTACTGAGACGGGAATGGCGATCGGGCGACATCAAACCCTCATCTGAATTGGGCTCCTGGCCGTAACCAAGCTGTTGAGGAGTTGGATAATAGTCGGGTTGATATTGTCCTTGTTGTGCCAGGACAATTAAGGGAACGCGAGGGCGCCCCAGGTCTTCGGAGACGTATCCCGCAGACCCAGCGGGGCCCTTTGGGGCTGGGAAGAAGGACAGTGAACACAACGACGCAAGGTAATGTGAAATGGCGTAGGGATGACGGCGATATGCACCTTGCTGTGAATCACCTCCCTTGCGGCGAAAGCGGGACCACCAGTGGGATTTAGGACGCGTAGGAGGAGCATCATGATGAAAAAGAATGGCAAAAGCAAACTACACTAACAAAAGGAAGCAGATGCGATGGCCTACCTTTCCGTTCCCTTGCAGCTGCTCTGCGTTCCTGTTCCTCTGGAAAGGGTGAGAGAGATGCGCAGCTGGGTGAGAAGAAGCTGGCGAACCGAGTAACCAGGCGATCGATTGCTCGACGTTGAAGTAGAATTGCCATAGCGTTTCGGTTATGATATCGTCATCAAGGCCGGATGTAGCTTCGTCGCCCACTATGGCTCTAATTTCTTCGAGTCCAGCTTCCATTTGAGCTGTTTATAGACTTGGATGAGCCTAGGACATGGGCGGGGGGTAAAGAAGACGAACCATGTTGTTCTTCGGTCAACTCATCGGGCTCATCGTCGAACGCGGCATCGTCGAGCTCGGCTGATGGAGCCATGTGAGGGTAAGAGGGAAGAATGGGGACGAGAGGGAGATGGAACGCACCGTGAATGTCGATATTGCGTACGAGTCTGTGTCGAGACATGTGGTCGTACGGTACAGATACAGATACTTACAGCGGTTTGCAAAATAATGTGGAAAGTGAATCAAGCAAAGTCGCGCCTCGGAGACAGCCGGGTGAGGACCCCAGGCGCGTCTGAGTGGGCATGGCGCAGCTGAGTAAGCGTCGTTGGTTTTGCATCACCATGCCGTCGTCTCGTCCATCCCAGCGTGAAAGCGCAGATTCTGTTGTTGTACTATCAAAACCATAGCATCCAGGAGATTTGTTGCATACTAAACATCAAGAAATCACTTGTTTACAGGAGCCTCAGTTTCTACTCAAAGTATGGCACTGTAACGAAACTATACAGCTATTCTTGTGGGCGCTGTCGACTCCTCAACTCAACAGATGTTGCTTTCATCTCTGCTCTTATTCGTCACTTGGGAAAATGTGGATAATGTGTAGCATACCTCTTTGTCTTTGGTGTAATGAATTTGAAGGAGAAATGGTGCTTGTTGGAGACATTGTATTGAGATTTTCTGTGCTTCTCGAGAATGCTTTTGAGGAAATTGACATAGTTGCTCTCGTCAGGTGTGAAAAGCAATTCTTTTGTTTTCACGGATTTCTCTTGTCACCTAGCAGGGGCCTTGCCCTTGGACACTGGTTTGAGCATGGTGTAAACTGTGAGAGCGATGGCAAAGGCATACTGCCTCTCCGAGGGTTGAGCTTCCGGTTGCTCACCCATGGCAAACCAAACCAACGACGCTGGGGACTCCTTGAACCTGAACCACCACCATGGTCGGGTTTTCCCACGCCTTAAGGAGGGTGGCAAGGCCAGAAAATGGCAGACAACGTCTGGTCCCCCACCGAGAAACACCAGAAACCATGCATATAAACCAACCCCACCCGGCCCCAGAACAACAGAACCCACAAAATCGCCCGAGTAAAAGAAAACTGCGCTCGCGCGCAAATGTCCTGATCGCCACTCTCAACATGAAAGGGCGTAGATCCCCAGACTGCGGCCCAGGCCCACTCTCCAAGTGGACAGCTATCCATCGTACCCTCAGAGAAAGTAAAATAGGCATACTGTGCCTACAGGAAACCCACCTCGAAGAACACCACCTCACCCAGCTTGAGTCGCTATACGGCCGACGCCTGAAAATTTTTAACTCGAGCCTCCCAACCTCACCAGGCTCCTCAGCGGGAGTCACTATTGTCATTAATAAAGAACTGATAACCACCCACTCAGTAGCAACAACAGTGCTAATCCCCGGCCGAGCAATTGTCACCACGATAAACTGGCACCACGACCAGAAACTCACAATACTCAACGTCTACGCACCCAACTCCCCAAACGCGCACCCACAATTTTGGACTGAGATCCAGAATAAGATTACCTCCCACCCATCACCGCCCGACATGCTACTTGGTGACTTCAACCTAATAGAAGAACCCATTGACCGAGCGCCAGCCCACGAAGACTATGAACCAGCTGTCTCCAACCTCCGTGACCTCCGAGACGCAATCGGGGTACAAGACATCTGGCGAAATGAAAATCCAACAACCCGCATGTACACCTTCACCAGCAATGCCAACTCCCTATCCAGACTTGACCGTATCTATGCACGCCCACGTCTTGCTAGAGCTCTATATAACTGGGATGTACTCATAACCTCCATCCCCACAGACCATAAGATGGTCGCCGTACGACTCGCCCCCCCTAAGACACCATATGTTGGACGTGGCAGATGGACATGGCCACTCGGACTCCTGACAAACGATGAGTTAATGCGACAAATCGTAACTTCAGGGATAGAACTACAAAACACCCTCGAGCACGCACCACTGCCCCACCAGACCTCTGCTCAACAACAATGGGAGAAATTCAAAACCGCAATTACCGACCACGCAAAACGGACAGCGAAAACCCAACTCTCAAAGATTGGAAACCGCATCTCAACCCTCAAACGCGAGATTGCCACTGCAGAACAACACCCCGATCTCGACACCATAGGCCAAGCTCGCACCAACATCGCTAGCCTGGAAAGCGAGTTGAAACAACTCCAAAAGAAGCGATACAAGAACTCTTATGCCAGAGCCCAAGCGCAATGGCATGACAAAGGAGAAAAAATAAGCCGCTACTGGACAGCGACGAACACCCCAAAACGCCCCCGCGACATCATCTACTCGCTCCGAGACCCCCGCACCGAAGCCCTTATCAAGAAATCATCCGACATGGCGGACATCGCCCAACAATACCACAATACCCTGCAGCAAACAAACCTCCCAAACGTTGACGATCCAGACTGCAGGAATGCGCGCGACTACGTCCTACAATCGATCCCACAGTCACAAAAATTCAACGACCCCCAATCTCCTCTAAACCACCTAATCTCCGAAGAACAGGTAACCAAATCACTCTTAGATTCCAAGAACGGCACTGCTACTGGACCAGATGGCATACCGTACGAACTCTGGAAACACCTACATAGACTACATACACAAAATACCAAAACCAATAGCCCGTCATTCAATATTGTTAAATGCCTAACCGCTGTATACAATGAGATACAACTGAACGGAGCCGACCCAGCATCCCACTTCTCGAATGGCTGGATGTGCCCAATATACAAAAAGAAGGACCGCACCCGAATCGAAAACTATAGACCTATTACCCTCCTAAATACAGACTACAAGATAATGACAAAAACCCTCGCCACACAATTAGCACGCCACGCATGCGATCTCCTCCACCCCGACCAAACTGGCTTCATTCCAACCCGCTCAATCTTTGACCCCATCCGCCTTGCAGAAACAATGTGTGCCTACGCCGACTATATGGAAGAAAATGGCGCCATAATTGCACTCGACCAAGAAAAAGCGTATGACAAAATCGACCACAAGTACCTACTAGAAACACTAAGGACCTTTTCCCTACCTGACCTCTTCGTGAAAACAGTAGAATCACTATACCAACACGCCTACACTACCGTGGCAATCAACGGTGTCATGAGCAGACCATACCACGTTATCAGAGGTGTCCGTCAAGGCGATCCCCTCTCATGCCTGCTATTCAACCTCGCCATTGAACCCTTAGCGGCCACAATCAGAACTTCACCAGATCTCAACGGATTCACTATCCCTGGGACAACGTCGAAAGTAAAAGTAAATCTATACGCAGACGATACAACTGTCTACCTATCTGAATCAGATAAGTATGAATCCCTGCAGTCTATCCTCCAACAGTGGTGTCGTGCCTCTGGAGCAAAATTCAACATTGAGAAAACTGAAATCATACCAATTGGACCTCAAGAACACCGTGAACGCGTGATAACCACACGCAAACTGCACCCCGACGACCAACACATACCAGACCAAATCAGAATCGCACAAGACGGCCATGCCACCCGTTGCCTAGGAGCCTGGATTGGGAACAACATAGACCATGCCCAATCCTGGAACCCCATACTCGATAAGATAAAGAACTCACTCGACAAATGGAACAAAGGGAACCCCACAATTGACGCTAAGAGACTAATAACCCAAATGACAGTAGGAGCGATGACCCAGTTCCTCACTGTTGCACAAGGGATGCCAAAATCAACCCTCAACGCCCTAACCAAGATCTCTCGCAACTTCATATGGAATGGACAAAAATCATCCCCCGTGAGCATGAAACGCCTCCAACGCCCCCAATCCCAAGGAGGAATTGACCTTCTTGACATCGAAGCATGCAATCTTGCAATAGAAATAATCTGGCTAAAAAAATACCTAGACACCTCTACTACACGCCCAACATGGGCGTTTGTCACCGACGCAATTGTCAACTGTATAAAACCAGATGGCATCCGATGCCAAAAAGATATCAATATTTTCCTTACCTCCCTCCGCCCATTGACCTATCAAGGTAGCAGAACAGCCAACGGCAAACGTACACCACCACGAGTAGCCGCCATTTTCCGCACCGCAAAACAAGTCAACCTCACCCTCGCGCCAATAAAACTCTCCCGCAAACTACAGAAACAACTACCTGCATGGTTCCATGTTGGCGTCCCCCCTGATCTATACCACCGACGCAACACATCATGCCTACGAAACATACATAAGGCCACAACAATCCGCGACATCCTTAAAGTGTCTAGACGCATATTAAACCACAACTCCTCCCACCAACCCCATCTTAAATCTAAGTGCACATGCAAATACTGCGTAAGAGACCGTAACAAGGGTTGCCGAAACCCTCACCACTGCGCTACCCTAGCAAGAAATATCGTAGGAAAACTCCCCCCTAAGCTTGACCCTTTCGAGCGTGCCCCAAAAGACGGACTCTCCCTCACACACCACCGCAAAGAGAAAAATACACGTGCAATAGTTGAGAAAGGAGATGAAATACTTTTTGACCCCTCCCTCACAGCAAAACGGAACATCAACGAATGCCTCCGAATCTTCACCGATCCAACCACAATCTCGGAGGAACCAGCCTTTCGTTTACAAAACCCACGACTAGGCGGCCTACCAATTCCCCCGATAACAGTCTACACTGACGGATCCTGCTCAAACAATGGAAAACTTAACGCAAAATGTGCTGGTGGTATATGGTTCGGCGACCAACACCCACTAAACCGTGCTATACGAGTCCCAGGACCCCACCAATCCAACCAAACCGGCGAACTTGCCGCACTTCTGGTTGCCATCCAATCCACTGACCCAATCGCACCCCTGAAATGCATAACTGACTCACGCTACGTACTAGATGGACTCACCAAATACCTCCCTACCTGGGAAGCACTCGGATGGACCAACATCTCCAACAAGGAATGGTTCCAAGCAGTTGCTTACGCCATACGCAAAAGAGCCGCCCCGACATTCCTCCAATGGGTGAAAGGCCACTCCGACAATTATGGAAATGAATCAGCAGACCGCCTAGCCAACGAAGGCCTACAGAAACCAGTCCCCGACAATATCGATATCCACGTCCCCAACAACTTCAATCTCCCCGGAATGAAACTACTAGCTGCTACCCAAGCCCTAGCCTACTCTGCCATCACTCAACCTTGTAATGTCCAATACACCAACTCGACAGCCAGAAACCTTACAATGGTGAGAGATGCCATCCACCACACGACGACCAACCTTGAAACGGACGCCACCATCTGGAATTCGATCCGCCACCCTGATATCCGCAAACCAATTCAAACCTTCCTATACCGCGCGATACACGAATCCCTACGGATAGGGAAATTCTGGTTAAACATAACCAACTATGAGTATCGAGCGAAATGCTCGCAATGTAACGCACCCGTAGAATCACTAGACCACATCCTAACCACATGCCCAAGCATAGAACGAACCACCATCTGGGCAGCCACTCAACATATATGGCCCGACTCGCTCCCAGCCTGGCAACAACCTACCCTCGGCCTCCTACTCGGTGCGGGATGCCTCAACCCCACACCTGACGACAACCAACAACCCAAAAACTTGGAAAAAAAGGCAAGTTTACGATTGATGCGAATCCTCCTCACCGAATCAACCCACCTCATCTGGGCTCTCCGTTGTGAAAGAGTCATCGCCGAACGCCAACACTCGAAACCAGAAATCCAATCCAGGTGGTTAACAAAACTAAATACACGTCTCACCATAGACCGAAGACTCGCCAACACACCAAATAAAACCTACCAAGCCGAACTCATCCGTCTCACCTGGAGACCACTCCTAACGGACACACCACATCTACCACCAAATTGGGTCACGAACCCTGAGGTTTTAGTGGGTATTGGACTGACTAGGCCCTCTAACTAGAACGAGGAACCAGCAGAACACCGAGTCCCACACTCCTACACATCGTAGGTCGTGCGTAAATGCATTTTCCCCTCGGACCGGCAGTCACCGACAGCCGCCATAGCGTATTATGTAGAACTAGTCTAGGCAGTTGCTACATAATAACATCGCTCGTCCAAAAAAAATAATAATAATACAGGTGTTGTCCATCATTTGTACGCGTACATTTTCCAGAACATCCGCTAGGGATACCTGAAACTGTACCATGATCAAGCTATCCACAACCCACTTATACTCCATCGCACGATTCAGGTAGTCAGTGCCAGCCCTGGATGTGTTTGTTCGTGCATGTTTTTGTGTTGGCGAAGAGCCCAAGCGCCGAAAACACGAGGTGGTGGTGCTGTGGGCATAGCAACTTGCATGCAAG
>JBBPLG010000165.1:0-38211 GCA_038089695.1 Xanthoconium separans | reverse complement strand
CCAACCCCTCCAACCCCTCCCGTATCGCGCTCCCCGTCATGATCGACACCATCCACACACCCCTCGGTCCTGGACACCTTTGGAAATTGAAAAAGTCGTACAACGTCTCGCCCCACGGGTACCCGTCAGGTGATAGCGTGCCCTTTGGTTTTTCCACCCTCAGGGTCCCACTCTCCGGGTTTGAATTGCGCGGCCAGATGCGGAAGACCGCGCGCTGCTTGAGAGCACCTTCGTGTGATCGGGGGACGGTGTGAAAGAACTGTTCTTCGGGACGACGGACACGACCTGGCAGAGAGGGCGTCAGTCTGGGTGGAATGGATAGAATGGAGCTGCTGTGACAGGCGAGGCGATCAGAGAGGGGCGTTGGTTGATGTTGATGGTAGAGGCATTGACGTACAGATCATCATCGAGCGATGTATCGATGGCATCTTCAGCCCCGTGCTCGCCTTGTTCCTTGGGATCTGTATACCCGTGTGCACGTCTAGTACGCAATGGCGAAGACCCACGCGTGAGTTACGAGTTATATGACACGAAAGGAGATCTGCCGACGTACGCATCCTCTACAGGCGCGCACGCCGCCTCGTCAAGTATCTGCTTGTATTTTTGTGTCTTCAAAAAGCCACGTTTCATCGCATCGTACGATGTTGATGACGATAAAGGATGCCCACAGCGACGATGGCGGTGATAAGACAAGAGACGTCAACCCACGAACACGCAGTGCGTGACCGATTCATGATGATCTGCGCAACTGCCTGTTTTGGTGTAGTGGAAGAAACTAGTAAACCCACACGAAAATTATTCAGAATGACCAAGTACTTACCACGCGGTATGTCAGAGGCTGAGAACTTATCCGGCTGTTGTTCAAGGTTTCTGCTTCTTGTGGTCACTGGTCAGGAAGGATCCAGGCAGTGACCGATGGTCACGTGGTCCAAGGCTCCCGCCTACAACCGACGAACCAAAAGTCCGTTGGTCGAGTTCTACCATGTTGTCAAGGGTAAGCAGTCTGCAGTTATGGTCAAGATAAGACGACCCCAAAATCATCTCAGATCGTGTCTTGGTTGTCTCCTTCTGAATTCCCTCCCAACTCGTCGGAAAAATACGATCCAACGAACCCGAAGATGAACCCCTTGAACCCCAAGGGTCTCAAACCGTAGGTGCCCGGATACATTGATGGTGTTACTCCTGCTGATTTTCACTCAGGTGCTGTGCTTGTCCAGAAACCAAATCCGCTCGTGATTCATGTTTCCTACAGCATGGCGCAGACAACGGTCAATGCGCAGAACTGATCAAGAAACACGTCGACTGCATGCGTGGACTTGGATTCGAAATTTAGTCTATTCATGCCATACTTGACCGAGTGGTAACAGTTGGATATATTATATTCCCTGACGCGGTGACGTTGCCCGACGAAAATTGATTTCAAGGTGGATTTCAAAGGAAAGGGTAGGCGACCAGATCCCATAACCTTGTGGAAAGCTTGTCAAGCACGCACAGTGAAATTTGTCGAAAGTGAGCGGCAGCGCAACAGGAAGCGTCTGGATCTTGGCCGGGCCATGAAGTAGACCAGGCAAGAGTCACGAAGAACGGTGAGTTTTCTTCCGTGCCCTTTCTTTTCCAGCCAGTTTTTTTGACGCCCGCACCATGACGCAGTACGCATGATGGCCGCGATGCAGAAAAAGCCGTCGCTGGACCATCCAACCCACCGTGCGCATGATGGCCGCGATGCAGAAAAAGCCGTCGCTGGACCATCCAACCCACCGTGCATAGCCAATGCTACCCGCACGCCAGGTGCTCTCAGAACGACGATACGTCCACCTATGGCGAAACCTTCCCCTGCTCTCAGAAGGCGATGAAACCTCCTTCGTTTGTACCTGCTCGGACCACGTCTCTGGCTAAGCAACCCATTTCAAATGCGACCACCAATCAACGCACCCATCCAGTGCTACTTTCGATCCCACCATGGTACCCTCCAATGCACATATCCTATCCCGCTTATCTCGACGCGACGAAGGCATGTTGAGTCAACGGATCCCCGCTTGCAAATCCGTATACCCACTGACTGGGTTGGTAGAGAAGGAACTGAACCTCAAAGGAAAGGGCAAAGCGAAGCAGAAAGTGGACAATGCGATCCTTTTGTTCAGCTCGCTCGATCCTCCTCTTCGCAGCCTCAACGCCAATCGAACGGAACACTTTCTCAACTGCGCGCGGAAAAAATACATACGCAGAACGCCGCTCTTCAATTTGCTGCGTACTCGCATTCCAATTCGCGACCGCAGCCCCCGTCATCGTCCGACACTCGAACCATGCTCCAGTCTCGTCAGCGCCGACGAGTTCTGCATCTGCTCTCGTGTCTATCCCCAGGCGTGCTCGACAAGCTCGTTGGTATTCCAGACAGCACAAAGGAACAAGCCAAAGAAGAAACAGCGGGGCTCGTGAAAGAAGCCTTCGGTTTTTGAATAGAACGAATCCGGCGGGTGGTCCTTTTCCATGGACTCTTTTTTTTCGCACATTGTTGGTACTCATCGCTGCAGACCTTCTATTTATTCGTCCTCGCACTCACGTTTTTCTTTACCCATCCACCGATGTACATCTGCTTCGTTTGTAGCATCAATCTAATCGTGTCCGATGGCGAACCTTCCTTTTCAGGAAGGACACTCTGCTATGATGATGTCATTGACAATGGCCCGAGCGGGCAGGTATAAATTCTGAGGGGGGTTCAGGATCCTCTCTCTCACCGCTACCACCATGATCCAGCCGCGCATCGAACCTCGAACGTGGATTGACAGCAACTCAAGACTTACGAACGACAGCGTAAACAACGCGTCAAGCGGTGTCGAGCACCACGTGAATGACTGGTAAGTCCAATCGAATACACGATACGCCAACGCTGCAAGCCGTATATGTATGTTCGTCTTCCCATGGTGGGTCCTGGGTGCTGATACAGGTCCTGGCTCTGGGTGCAACCTGGCTTCTACGCATGGGTAGCCTTTCCACCACGGCCCTCTTCTCTCTACCTCTCTTCACCTCTTAACCTACCCTTCATCGCGACCAGACGTGTTCCCAAAAAGCCGCTCCTACCCCTATTATCCTTCATCATCGCCGTTTCCAATCTCTATGTCGTTCAAGACCGCTTTGAGCTGTACGACTCGGAACGTTCTCTTGTGATGGAAATTGGTTTGGTCGAGAATGGGATGTTGTTACGCCAAGACTTGCACACAAACTTTGGCAAAATCGCATTCCTCAAAGTATGCCCAGTGTTGTACATATTCTCGAGTCTCCTCATGTCTGTCGCATTTAGACGCCAAATTTTGCGATGGACCTGCCGACGCGCGGTGCATGATCTTCCAAGTCGCCCTGGTGCCAAAGGGTCAACACGTGATCTTTGGATGTTTCGGAGGGACGTCCGATGTCGAATAACCACCTTACAGTAAGAGAGGTATGTACCTCGCGTGCATTCCTGTCCATTATCACGGTTACATGACATCGCGCAGTTATTACGAGCGCTACTTTACCTCTCCATTTCGGCCGGTTTCGAATCATATGACGCAATTTACAAACCCTCAAAGCATAAAAGACAAGTTCCGACATCAAACCCATGGACGATTCCCGCAGCGATCGACGTCGATGAAGCCAGGCAACGCAGCGACTGCATACCAATCCACGCCGCCATTGACACCAGTCCACCCGACAATCCCGCCCCTCCAAACGAGCCAGAGGTTTAAATCACGAACCAGTCTCTCGCTACCACTTTACTTTTAGCATTTTGATAGAGCTCGACGACAGGAAGGATGTATGCTGTGTATTGATTTTTTTTGGTGATTATTGCGGTGTTTGATGCTTCGAAAGCGAAAGAATGAGCGCGCGAGAACGAAGGAAATGTAAATTTGAGATGACGAGGTAGCAAATACAAGAACAAAACACGCGGAAAGTGGTTCTACCCGTATAAACAACCTCGTCGTGTTATCTCCTGCGGGTTCCTCCGACACGGTGGTTCATTTTTGAGTGTAGAGGGATCTCGTCCCAGGGAGAGGGTTGCGCGGCCAGCCGCAGCACACGACGTGTTTTCTGTGAGGACCGCTATGCGAGCGAGGGGAAGTGTGGCAAAACACTTGTTCGGATGATGGATCTCGGCGTTCAGGGAGGGAGCCGAGGTAGAAGGGTGCTGTCATCGCTGTCGGAATGGATGAAAGGGGTAATTAAGAACTGTAAAGCCATGAAAAGACGCACGCGTTTGGGTAGCATCCAAGTGAGAAAGAGGAGTGTATGCGGTCGAGGGACATACTCGTTGTAGCCCATGGGCTTGTCTGCGTCCATGACAATGAACATTCGCTTTCCTTTGTGCCATGGTCTTCTTCGTTGCTCGTTGGTAATCCATCTGTAGGTATGTCTATACTTGCCGTATCTCAGGCTCCACATAATGAGTGGGGAGGATAAACGTATGCATACCTGTGAACACCCTCCACCGTGACGTCAAGAACGACATTACAAAGGCAAGAAAAAAAGACTCTGCATCGCCTACCCATACCAAGTCCGAGTCTATCATGTGCTGGTGAACATCCCATAGCGGTAACGGTGATTCCAAGACGGTATTGGCCGCGTCGAGGGCACCACGATGGGGCACTTTCTGAGCCGTTGAAAGAGTTGACTTGGCGAGGTTCAAAGCCTCACGAGCGGCTATGACAGCATCCTCTCTCTGAACGCCTCCTGTTAGACGTGACAAGCAGCATCGAAAACACCACTCACCACGATCACCACAGTACATAATGCTTGAGAATATTGTCACACTGTAATGTGTTCCGACCCAGACAGACCGTGTGAACATGATGGCGGCCAACACAACAAAGGCTAGTTACACAAACCTACATATTTTAACATGCTAGAAGTGCCTCTGCTAAACATCTTCAACGCTTCCATTTCCTCTCTCCTCTTCTCTTCCTAGACTGGTGACCAGTCTATTCTCTTCCGCCGTCTTGTACTTCCTCGATCACCCATAATCGATCAACCGAAAACTTGCCTCGGGGTTCAACCGCAGCGTCGACGGGAACTCGGTCGGTTTACCGTACTGAACCAGGAAATTCCGCGGCTTGGCAATTTCGATTTTTGGATCCTTGCTGGACGACAATGTGGCAAGAGCGAGGATGTCGTGCATCCCTTTGTACTCTGATCCCATGTGACTGACTTGGCGTTTCCCGTCATTCTAGTGAAATCTGTTTGCCTCAAATTATACCAAAGCGCTCTATATCGCATTGCTAAGTAACCACGTAACGTGAAGCTTGTGAGTCAGCGCTGTTCACCATCTGTCCTAACTCACTTCCGCTCCGCAATTTTCGTGGCTAGATGACACATTCAACTGGTGCAGACAGTGCATGCCTGAGACGCGCCTGCGAAACAAGTCCCGCATAGAGGTAAGCCTATCTCGACAGTTCTATCACACATATATCATTTATAGGCGGGTATCCAACTTCTCGGTCTCCCCAAACGCGGTAAACCCACTCACATCCCCTGGCTTTCTTGCAGCGCCAGCGTGCGTTATGTTTTGTTACGCTTCGTCCGGTGCATTTACTTGACAGTTCCACGGGGCTCGCTGCGGTGAGCATGCGACCCTGGGCGCGAGAAGCGTGAGTTTACCATACTTTCCAGCACTATCATATCATGCCGAAAGAATCAAATGTGCTCGGCGCTCATGATGGTTCGGAACGAGCACCGACTCAAATGATGACGGACATCCACAAGATAGGCGATCTTGAATTCGTGCCTCGACGGATCAAGGCATTTGAGAATCCGACGCAATACCCAAGCATGCGCTTTGAATGTCTTCTGGTTGTTTCGTTTAGGTTGATTCTAGGCAGACCGTGCTGGCATTCTTGGTGTATCGGACTTGTATACAGGAGTCAACCACTCACATGAGCAGGTAGGGATCTCCGATTGTAGGTTATGAATAAGAATGTCGCTGTAAACCGACGTCTATGGGTCCCAACAAACTTATATTCAATCGACGACAAGTTTAGGATATGCACAATAACCCTCTTGGAGGGCCTTGCATTAGTACACGGTGATTTTAACATACTTGTTTTGTAAATTTATCGTGGCAGTTCGCGCACCATTAAAATGAGCTCCAGATAACTTTCCTTAACAGGAAGGAAATTTACTAGGATGACCTCACTGCTGTTCCGGGGCTGACACCTGGCCAGAGCGGGTATAAATTTTATGGGAGTTCCAAGATCCTCTCTCTCTCTCACCATGACCACCATGTCAAAACCCGACATGAAGCCAAATCCCGTCTTTCTGCCATGCATCGACCCCCGGATCGACACTAACTCAAGGGTTACCGACAACAAGCACGCACCAACAAGCCCAGCGCGTCAAGGCGTGCACGATAGTGCCGCCAGCCACTCTATGAACATCCCGGTACGACGATCGTCGAGAAGACCCGACACTGTCCCCCCAGCTTTCAGCTATGGGAAAACCCTGGACAATGGCAGTAACGATCGAGACCACATTCAACGACGAGATCAGTAGTGTCTCGAGGTAAATAGTGAGTGATGGGATTGCTTTGGATTATGAGCTGACCAGCTCGCATGATGGCACGCTGGGCGTAGGGTGTGGGGTGCCAGCGCCCGCAATCTGTAGGGGCTGTGGTAAAGTTGGAGGAGGTGTGGAAACAGGGGTTCCATAGCTGGTACACTAACGCTGCAAGTGGGGTAGGGGAGACTTCTACCCCGCGGATCGCCGCGCCGTATCCTGAACTACAATGACGTGCAACGTGGTATGTACGCCACGTTCTCATCCGACGTCGTACTTATGGGTGGTACTCGACCTCGCAAGAAGACGCGTAGTTAGACTGGATCGACAACAGATGCCGATGGCATCTCACCCCAGCCGGCGGTGCAATGGTCCATTCCTCTCCAACTTACAAGATGTTCGGCACCGGAACGTAACAACATCATCATCGGCAGTTTATCAGTCCACCCGCAACCCGCGAATCGAAGTTCGAGCGACGAGCGATAAAGGATAAACGAGCCGAACAGGTTTTGCGGACCTAGTCGCCCTTTCTACCACTTTACTTTTAGTGTCTCGATAGAGCTCGATGACAGGATGGATGTATGCTTTGTGTATTGAATACAAAGCTGTTTTTTTTGTGATTACCGGTGTTCGATACGTCAAAGGTGGAAGAATGGGCACGCAAGAACGAAGGAAATGTAAATTTGACATTACGAGGTAGCAAGTACAAGTACAAAACACGCGGAAAGTGGTTCTGCCCGTACAAAAAGCCATGTCGTGTCATCTCTCGCGGGTTCCTCCGAGGCGGTGGTTAATTTCGAGCATTGACCCTCTCGTCCCAGGGAGAGGGTTGCAGTGGAACGCGGCATGTTTTCTGTGAGGACCGCTGTGCGAGCGAGGGGGAGTGTGGCAAAACACTTGTTCGGACGATAGACCTCTGCGTTTAATTAGGGAGGGAGCCGAGGTGGAAGAGTGCTCTCATCGCTGTCGGAATGGATGGAGGGGCTGTAAAATTGTAATGCCATGAAAAGACGCACGCGTTTGGGTGTTATCCATGTGAGAAAGAGCGGGTGTATCGAGGGTCGTAGCTCGTCGTAGCCCATGACAATGGACATTCACTTTCTCTTGTGCCATGGTCTTCTTCGTTGCCCGCTGGTAATCCGAATCTGTAGGGACGTCTATACTAGCTAATCCCCGCGATCTCCGTGAAGAATCCGTGTTGCATGAATGGGGCGGGGACTCGCGTCAGGAGCGCGGGTGGAGGACAGACATCATAGCAAGTGGACTTGCCAGTGCGTCAAAACATCACCCGCGCGTCGTCCCTGGCGATCCGAATTGACGTGTGCATCCTCCGTGGTCACCTCCTACTTGATCATCCAGCAACACACCCACAAAGAGAAGAAAAACATCGACACGTACGTACTGAACCACGGCCTAAGAGTCATCCCCACCGCACTGCCTGCTACAGGAAACCCGAACCCGAGCGCACGCTCGTGAACAAGGTAATGCCCCGCGCGAACGCATACAAGTAGATCGAGTGTCGGCGATCCGGGTGTGTCACCGTGATCCCCTAGTAGCCTTGTCGTACCCGGCGTGGTCAAGCACGTCACGAATGCATACCGAATCGGTGTTTCGAACGAGTCGACGGTGCTGCGCGGCTCGACTTGGGGAGCAGTTGGTTGCGTCCAAGCGATGTCGGGAGAACGGGTGGTGCTTGGAGGCGATGGTGGCGGAACATTATTCAGGGTGTGAGGTCTTGACTCACTGGCACGATCAAGTTAGCGAAGGCACGAGGTGGCGACAAGTACTTGAGAACATCGTGTGAAACGACGAACAGACATGTCTTGTCGACGTCAGTGACAGCGAGGACGAGAGTAATTATACCCCTTGTTGTGCACAAGGATTGACTCGCAACACAACGTCAGACGTGTCCAAGAATAAAACCCAACCAGGATAAACTGCTCATGGTGGCACTCTTGGACTACTACAAACTATGTGATCTGGACCAAAGTTCGCTCTACCAAGTCAAAGTACGCTGCTTGACGTTGGCTTTGGCTCGTCGATTTACATCCTTCCAATACACGTCGCACAAGTCATTAGGATCACGAAGCCGAGCCCACCACCGGCTACACGAGATAGATAAAAAGACCTCACGAGGCCCCATGATAGCAGCAAAAAAAGGCAGCGATGGCTGGAACGGTTTCTGCTTCGATAAACGTGCACAGGTGGATGACGCAGGGTGAGACGTTCCTGCTATGATTTCTTTTCTGGCCTGACGCTAGCTCTGGACGATGAAATCGGCGATATTCGGATGTCCCCATCATCTTTTCGCGAACCATGCCGTGCAAAATCGTTTCCATCGAGGACTTGTTCCTGTTCGCGATCGGAAGAGTGTTCCTTGGCTTTTCGGTCGCTTTTCTGACATTCCCTGGTGATGGTCGGTTTTTTTCCCTTGGGTTTGACGAAGTGGACCTCTTCTTGGTCGACTTTTGTGTATTATGTAGCAAACCAGAACTGCGTCGTCCTGGCGGGCAACGAGAGGCGCAACAACCGACAAGGAATGGCTGCACAACGCGTCAGGAAAGAAGTCAGACCAGTCACGTGAGATGCACCCACCACTAGACGAGCACGCTGTCGCCATCACCACAAAGAACGATGAGCTTTCCTTCCTGTTCCAGCCACCTTTTGACGCCATCACCACAGTAGAGCGCATGTCCGTTAAGCTTGCTCTCAGGCTATTCTTCCCTTCGAACGGAGCATTTTCCCAAATACACGCGTGTGCAAACCTACAGACACAGTTGGACACAGAGCACCCATCCTCAGCTTTCTTTATATCCCCACGAAAGATAGTCGTCTGCTCCAATTTGATTCCTAATGACGCCCTCACATGGCATTAGAGATGGCTCAAAGAAATAAGCCAAAGAAGAAATAGCCGGACTCGTGAAACAAAGCCGTTCCGGAAGTGGGTCAGATGTGCGGTGTCCCTTTCCATGGACGATTTTTCTTTTACGCACGTTGTTCATCGCCGCAGACTCTATCTATTCGTCATTGCAGCTCATATTTAGTACCCATCAATGGCTCAACGAACCTTCCTTTTCAGGAAGGACACTCTGCTGTGATGATGTCACTGACAGTGGCCCGAGCAGGTATAAATTCTGGGGAACTCCAGCATCCTCCCTCTCACCGCTACCGCCATGATCCTGCCGTGCGTCGAACCTCGGACCGTACGGATTGACAGCAACTCAAGGGTTATGAACGACGCGCGTGAACGAAGGGCACATGACATTTGGCATGAGTACCTTGTGCGTTACACCGGAAATGTTCACGTCCGAGATGGATGGTAAGTCCAATCGAATACCCGATACGCTGATGCTGCAAGTCATGTAGGCCGTATATCTTGGCTTTGGCAAGTGGGTTGTTTCGCTTCACAACAACAGGGGATTGTCAGTACGATCAAGGAGATGAGGCGTGTGTATGTCCATCATGTTCTTGTGCTACATCATCGTGATGATTACAACGCCACTGCAGTATACTGACAAGTGTCGCCAGAAAGGGCCTGGCAAGACTGGGTACCAGAGAGGCACCGGCGGCGTGTGAGAAGGAGCACTCAAACATGCGGCTTGTGCTTTGGAATGAAAGAGTAAGCTTTTTTCGCCCGTTCTATCAGCACCCTCATTGCCGCAGAACCCAACGGACAGAATAACATATAGGCACGAGGCATCCTCACGTCAGCTCCAGGAAAAGGTATGGCTCTATTCTGAATTCATGCTATGCGCTAATGCTCTGGCTCATGCTAGACGACATGGCGGGTTCGACACTGTCAACTCCACTCCCAGGTTTTGATGTCGAATCTCGACCGGCGGTGCAACATTTGCATTGGCATACAGCAAACTCACAGCCATACGACCATGCATTCAACACGAAAGCTAACGCGCACATGACCATCGAGTCGACGGCTCCAGGCTATATGCGCAGTGGTGAAAACATTTCAACCACGAGCAGCTTGATACCCTAGGCTCTTCCCCACCAGCAGCGCGATAGCCAACACCGAGGGCAGCCAGGCTTCGACGATGCATCAGTCCGCCCAATAATCCTAGCCCTCAATGTCATCGCACCCCTTCAGGAAAGCACAACTACGAGCGAAACCCATGCCCCTGAGGTGCTCATAAATCGTCCTCACCCTCTACCACTTTACTTTTAGCGTTTCCATAGAGCTCGACAACAGGAAGGATGTAGTATTTGTATATTGAATGCAAAATAGTGTTTTCGTTGGGCTCCTTGACACGCACACGGGTCAATAACACTTGGGTCAAAGACCTTGTCAACGACAGCCTAGGTTACACAACTCCCATTATTATTTTTCGTCCCTGGCCCTTCTGTGCCATCTCACGAATTCTGACTAGCTGTCCCGTCGCAGCCAACACCTGTCCAATAAACAGATTGCACGTTACCGCATATGAATGCATGGTACAACACATGTGTCAGCGGTGTGACAACCATAAGCCTGAATGCCTGTTACGTAGGGGGTAAAATCGAAGGGCGCCTCTGCCAAATGATTTGGTTGGTTCGACGTGCGACATCCATCTGTAGGTACGCCCATACCTGCCATATTTCAGGCTCCACAAGCGAATGGCGAGGATAAATGTGTGCCCGCAGTATCGAAGTGAATACCTGTGAATACACTTCGACGCGTTCACCGTGACCTGAAGAACAGCGTCGCAAAAGAAGAAGAAAAAAAATGGGGATACTGACTTCTGCCGCCAACTATGCATCGTCTTCCGGGTCTATCGTGTGCTAGTGAATATCCCATACCGGTAGTGATGATTCCAGGGCGGAATTGGCTAGATCGAGGGCATCACTTCCTGCGCCGTTGAAAGAGCCGACTTGGCGAGGTTCAAAGCCTCACGAGCGGTCCTACAAGCACCAGGCTCTTTCTGAGCCCTTCATCTTAGACATGTCAAGCAGCATCCAAGACGCCACTCGCAACGGTCTTTTGAACACCTCCAAGACGACGACCAACTGAAGCAACCCCAATCGAACGTTCGGGAATCGGGCCAGCATGGAGAGGTAAAATCAAAGACACGACTCACCACGACCACCACATACATACTTCAGAACGTTGTTACAATGATTGTGGGGTGTTTAAAATGACCAGTTGGAACCGTGTGAATATGACAGCCAACTACATCCCAACTTACACAATTGCTACATACATGCTACTATGATGCTAGAGGTCCAAGAAACAACGATGCAAACACGGTGGACCCTCCAAGAGTTTGCAAACCTAGTATACCACTGCACCGCATCAAGACCCCGAGTCGCTTCGGGTTGCAAATTGCCCCATCCACGTCGTCACCGACATCTGCATATGCAACTTGCTAAACATCCTCAACGCTCCCACCTCCTCCGCCCGCTTCTCCTCCCTCCTCTTGTACTTTCTCGACCGCCCAAAATCGATCAACCGAAAACTCGTCTCGGGGTTCAACCGCCGTGTCGACGGGAACTCGGTCGGTTTACCATATTGAACCAGGAAATTCCGCGGCGCGACAGACTCGTGCAGCCATCCCGCACGCTGGAATCGCAACAAGAGGCTCGCGCATTCCTCCTGATCTTCGTGCGAGAGCTGATCGGGGTCAATTGGCTCACCACAGTGTTCGAGCAGAAGAATCGGACTTAGGTATGGCGTCTGTCCTTGCTCCACTTCCTTGTCGTTGTCGGGCGTGTAGTAGCCATAAAACTGTGGCACGACGGCGTGGATGGGTACGATTGTCCGAATTTGGTCAAGGATGATGTATCCGTTATAGTGATGGAAGAGATGTTCCGGAAAGGCTTGATAATTTATCGCCTCCCTTGGAAGATGATCATCATCCTCGACGGAGAGTTTTGCGACGACAGTAAACTTGGCGGTGCGTGGAACGGGCCCTTTGGCCACCCCGTGAGGACAGGATTTCGAAAACGGTGGGTCAATGCGAATCCTTGGGGCGTGCGAATCCTCGGCAGATTTCTCCTCGCCCTCTGGTATGAAATTGAGTTCCTGTGTCCTCCTGACCTTTTGGTTCATCATGATGAATGCATCCCAAGCGTTCATGTCGTCTAGCCATTCAACGACTTGCTCTGGCGCCGTCTTGGGCGGAATGATGCAAATGAGCACCCTTTCGAGAACTTCCCCATCCCTCTCCAGTTTCACCGGATCACTAACCTCGCCCAATTCCGCTTGTGTCGGTTTATATCCTGTATATCCCTCTGGTCCCCACCCACTCGCCTTCACCAACTTGTCCCATGTCCCCGTATCTTTCATTGTTTGGATCTCCTGGTCCACACTCTGCTGGAAGCAAAGCGGACAAATCCTTTCCTTCACAAAGAGGTTGCGTGGTAATTCCCATTCCGCCTTGTACACGAGCGAGTGGTGTCCCTTTCCAACCTTGGCGACGGGACTGATGTACATGTGGCTTTCCTCGATCCTGGTCGGTCGACGCACATAAGGTGGAAGCGGGACCTCGATCTCGGGTTCGAAATTCTTGACTTGTTCCTCCGTTCGCTTGTACCTCAAGACGACCAACGTGCGTGCCTTGAATTGTTCCAGTTCCTCTGCTTTTTTCCTCGCTTCTTCTGCCTGTGAACGTACGGACTCGGAAAGCTGGAGATTGTATGTGCGTACGATGTCAGGTCGGGACGTCCATGCAGTGTCACGAAACTGGCGTTCGACGGCAGGCAAGAGACAGAATGGATCGTGAACATATAACTTCTTGGGCAAGAGGTGCATCGGAATGCGCTCCTGGAGGAGAATGGAGAGATCCCCGAATTCAAATGGCGTCAAAGGAAATGGCTTGGGATAGTGACTCGGATGGAAAGGCGACGTGACGGGTATCACCAGCGGAGGCGAGATGTCAGCAGGCAACTTGTCATCGTCGTACTCAACACCGCCCATCGTTTCATCGTCCTTCTTGGTCGGCGTGAAGAATTGCAGGAACTGCAGTGAAAAATCTGTACACTTGATCAACTCCTCGGTATCTGCAGCGCCCTCGATCCTTGGCTCCCCCTCCGACTTGGCCCAAATGATCTCGGACGCTGCAGCATCCAGTTCCCCAAATGCCTGCATCGCTTTCCGAATCGTACTCCCTGTCACAAATGATATATATTGCTCCGCCTTGGGCAGCCTTCTGACTTCGAAAATGTCGTACAGCGTCTCACCCCAGGGGTACCCATCGGGCGATAGCGTACCCTGGGTCGTGGCGTCGTCTGGCGAGAAAGGCTTGCCGTCGGGATCGCGTGGCCAGTAGCGGAAAATGGCGCGTTTCTTCTGAGGACCACCGTACCTTTCGGGGACGGTGTGGAAGAGATCTTCTTCGGGACGACGGCCCCAGCCTGGGCGACGAGGAGGAAGCGGCCGAGGCGGAATAATTCCCACAGCACTGTCATGAAAAAATGAGAGAGGTATAACGGGACGGCAGAGATGACATACCGGCCACCAAGGAGGGACTTGTCCCGCTTCCTAGCATGGTCCATGTCATCATTGACAACTTTTTCCTTGGGATCACTGGGCTTGGATTCCTCGGGACTATATGAAAACGTTGGAGACGAGACACTGAAAGCATAGATTTGGGACGTACTCCAAAGTACCATCACTTGGGAGAGCTTTTTGCTTTCCCTTGCTTTTGGTAGCATCCTTGAACTCGGATCTAAATCACGACGGTTTTTAAAAAAGAGAAGTCAAGAAGTCGTTCAGACACGATGCGACACGAGCTGGACAGAAGGTGTACAGTCGGGGAATGAGATTAGACCCACCCGTCGTCACCCACAGGATGATCGTCCATGTCCACATTGACGGCCTTTTTCTTTCCCTTTTTCTTCTTCTTCTTTCTCTTACCATTAGTATCCTTGGACTCGGCGTAGGATCCACTGACAGCAGATCTAAATAATGAAAACGAAAAAAAGGGGTTTAACAATGACACGAATGCGATATTCAGACGCACCCATCCTCGACAATCGTCGTCATCTCGACGTCTTGATCAGCCTCAGGTTTTGACTCTTCCTTTGCACCACTTGACTCTTCCTTTGCGCCACTGGCTTGTGCACGCGCCACCTTGGTCACACTGCTGGCAAGCATGATGAAAAAGGGAGTTCAGCAATGGCATGAATGATATCTACAAACGTACGCGTCCGTCTCGCCAATCGCTCGCCTGTACTTTTGCGTCTTCAAAAAGCCACGTTTCATCACAGGCGTCGCGTCGTTGTACGACGATAGTGATGTCCACGACGATGGCGGTGATAAGCTGTAGAGGAGAAGTGGGAAACGCGTTCTTCAACCCGTACCCCTCGTGACGATCTGCGTATTGCCCGTTTTGGTGTTGTATAGACTACTCGCACGTTCCTACTTACTACTACAAGCCCCAGAAACGACACGTCGTACTCCCGCGCACATTCAAATCACTCCAATCCAAACGTTACCGCCAATTGCCACCCAACTTCTTAAACATCCTCGACGCGTCCTTCTCCTCCATTCGCTTCTCCTCTATCATCACGTAGTTCCTCGACCGCCCAAAATCGATCAACCGAAAACTCAGCTCGGGTTTGAGCAGTCGCGTCAAAGGGAACTCGGTCGGTTTACCATGCTGAACCAGGAAATTCCGTGACGCAACGGACTCGTGCAGCCATCCTGCGCGCTGGAATCGTAACAAGAGACTTGCGCATTCTTCTTGTTGCTCGAGCGTAAGCTCTTTGGGGTCGATTGGCTGACCACAGTGCTCGAGCAACAAAATCGGACTGAGGTAAAGTGGCCCCGCCTCAGGCGTATAGTACCCATAGAACTGTGGCACGATAGCATGGACTGGTATAGTGGGGCGGAGCCGGGGGATGATGATGTACCCATTATAGTGATGGAAGAAATGTTCAGGAAAGCCTTGATAATTCAACGCCTCTCGCGGGAGGTGAGCATCGTTCTCGATGGAGAGCTTGGCGACGACAGTAAACTTGACAGTAGGTGGAACGGGTCTTCGAGCCTTTCCGTGAGGACAGGATTTGGAAAACTGTGGGGTAACGCGAATCCCCATACCGGACGAACAGCCAGTGGGGTCGTTCCCATCCAATCCGGCTTCGATTTTGTGAAGGAATGTTCTCGTGCCCTCTTCGCTCCAGCGTTTCCTGAATTTATCCCAAATGTTTAGGTCGTCTAGCGATTCGACGATTTGTGCTGGCGGTAGTCCGGAAGGGACGACGCAAATGAGCTCTCTTTCGAAAATCTCTCCTTCTGTGTCCGAGTTCACCGGATCGTTGAGTTCATTGGATCCTGCCCGAGTCAGTTTATATCCTGTAAGTCCATTTGGCTCCCACACACCTGCTTTCAACAGATTGTCCCATTTCCCCGTTTCTTTCAACGTCTGGATCTCCTCGTCCATGCTCTTCTTGAAGCAAATTGGACAAATCCTTCCCTTCACAAACAGATCACGTTGTATTTCCCATTCGGCCTTGTACACGAGCGAGTGGTTCCCCTTTCCAATCATGGAGACAGGGCTGATGTACAAATGGCTTTCCTCGATCTTGGTCGGTCGACGTACGTAAGTGGGAAGTAGGACTTCGATCTCGGGTTCAAAGTTTTCAATTTGTTCCTTCGTCCGCCTGTACCTCACAAAGACCTTCGTACGCGCCTTGAACTCTTCTAGCTCCTGTGCCTTTCGCCTCGTGTCTTCCACTTGGGAACGCACGGACTCAGAAAGCTGGAGGTTGTATGTGCGTATGACGTCAGGTCGGAATGTCCACGAGGTGTTACTCGATTGACATTCGATGGCAGACAAGACACAGAATCGGTCGTGGACATACACTGTTTTGGGTAATAGATGCAGCGGAATGCGTTCCTGAAGAAGAATCGACGTGGGATGTTCAATTGGCGGGAACTTCGCCCGTGGTTTCGGATAATTACTCGGATGCAAAGGCGACGTGACGGGTATCGTCGTCGGCGGAGGTGGAATGTCAACAGGCAATGTGTTGTCGTCGTTGTCCCCAACACCACTCTCGTCCGTCGCTCCCTCGACGACGCCCTGTTTCAAACCATACTTGTCTTCGTTCCAGATCAACTCCTCCGTATCCGCGACGCCCTCGATCCTCGGCTCCCCCTCTGACCAGGCCCAGCGGATCTGTTCTGCAGCTTCTACTGCAACATCCAACCTCCCCCACCTTTCCATTTCCAATGTTGCTTCAAGCAACTTGCTCCCCGTCACAGTCGTTGCATTATCGTCAACCTCGGGCAGCCTGTTGACACAGAAAAAGTCGTAAAGCGTTTCCCCCCACGGGTACCCGTCAGGTGACAACTTGCCCCAGGCATCCTGGCTTACCATCCTCAGCCTGCCTTTGGGATCGCCTGGCCACTTGCAGAACGCAGAGCCTTTCTTGTGACGGCCATTTTTCGGCCGAGGATCGGTGTGGAAAAACTCTTCTTCGGGACGCCGGCCCCAACCCGGGCGTCGGGGGGGAGGTGGACGAGGGGGCATGGGGCCCATACCAACACTGTCATGCACAATGGAAGAAGATGCATCGTCAAGGCATAGCAGCAACGACATACCTGGCATCGAACTTGCTGATAGGGGTATTCGACGCTTCAGTCGCCTCGCGTGACTTTGCCTTGCCTTTTCCCTTGGTAGACTCGGATGGCGTAGTCTGCGCCTCGGCACTATTGTTTATTTAAAATGCTGCATACAGAACGTGGGTCGTCGAGGAACGATACCAGACGTACCCACCGTCCATAGGATCATCGTCCGCGTCCACCTCGACGACCGTTTTGGTCTTCTTCTTCACTCTCTCGCCCTTGGACTCCGAGTCGAGGCGCGACTCGGCGGTACTAGCACTATGTAGATGTAAGATCATGAAGGGTTCAAGGAGGAGTTCAAATTTGCGTGTAAACGCGCCACGATCACGTACCTGATCTCGCCATCATGCACGTGAGAGGACACCTCACTCTCGTGCTCGTCTTTGGAGTCGGTAGAGTGCGCTACGCGTCCCCCGCCGTCTGCAGCAGGCGGCACGGATGTGTCGGCCTCATCAATCGTCCGCTTGTACTTTTGCATCTTCAAGAAACCACGTTTCGCGGTCGTCGCGTCGTCGTACGACGATGGTGATGTCGATGTCGATAAACACTGCCCGCGACGAGAGTCACAACGATGGCGGTGATAAGAGGAGAGTGACACTGGCACGCGTTTGGTACGCGAGTGGTACTAGCCCTACCCGATTTGGTTACTACACTTGTGCTACAAGAACTAAAAGTACACTACGCACCCTCTTACTTACTTGCTACAAACCCAACTTGAAGAAACGACATACAAGTCCGGTAACCAGAGTCGTCTATCGACGGCTGCCTCATGACAGACCGATCACCAGACGTTTCTTGTCACACCGATCGCACACCGGCTCACCCCAACGCAAACGTCACCGCCATCTGCCCACGCAACCCCTCAAACATGTTCAACGTCTCCATCTCCTCCGCCCGCTTCTCCCCCGCCGTCGCATACTTTCTCGACCGCCCAAAATCGATCAACCGGAAACTCGGCTCGGCACGCTTAAACTGCCGCATCAGCGGAAACTCGGTCGGTGGTCCACACTGTACCAGGAAATTCCGTGGCGCGACAGACTCGTGCAGATAGCCTGCGCGCTGGAATCGTAACAAGAAACTGGCACATTCTTCTTGCTCACAGAGCGTAAGCTCTTTGGGGTCGATTGGTTGACCACAGTGCTCGAGCAACAAAATCGGGCTCAGGTAAGACGGCTGTCCGGGTCGCGCCTCCTCAGGGGTGTAGTAGCCGTAGAACTGTGGCACGATGGCATGGACGGGTACGATGGCGCGGAGCTGGGGGATGATGGTATATCCGTTATAGTGATGGAAGAAATGTTCAGGAAAGCCTTGATAATTCATCGCCTCCCGCGGAAGGTGAGCATCATCCTCGACGGAGAGCTTGGCGACAACAGTAAACATGGCAGTGCGTGGAACGGGTCCTCGAGTCCTCCCATGAGGACAGAATTTGGAAAACTGTGGGGTAACAAGAATCCTAATTCCAGACGAACTCTTGGTGGAGTTGTTCGCATCCGATGCGGCTTCGAGTTCGATGAGCAATTTTCCCGTGCGTTGGTCATTCCAGCGTTTCATGAATTTATCCCAAATGTTCATGTCGTCTAGCAATTCGACGACTCGCGCTGGCGGTAGCCCGGATGAGATGACGCAAACGATCTCTCTTTCGAAAATCTCTCCATCTTCCCTAAGTTTCACCGGATCGTTGAGCTCATCCAGCTCTGCCTGTGTCGGTTTATATCCTGTATGTCCCTTTGGTCCCCACCCACTCGCCTTCACCAACTTGTCCCATGTCCCCGTATCTTTCATTGTCTGGATCTCCTGGTCCACACTCTGTTGGAAGCAATGCGGACAAATCTTTTCCTTCACAAAGAGGTTGCGTGGTAATTCCCATTCTGCCTTGTACACGAGCGAGTGGTGCCCCTCTCCGACCTTGGCGACGGGGCTGATGTACAAATGGCTTTCCTCGATCTTGGTCGGTCGACGTACATAAGTGGGAAGTGGGACCTCGATCTCGGGTTCAAAGTTTTCGATTTGTTCCTTCGTCCGCCTGTACCTCAAGGAGATCTTCGTCCGTGCCTTGAATTCTTCTAGTTCTTGTGCCTTTCGCGTCGTGTCCTCCACTTGCGTACGTACGGACTCGGAAAGCTGGAGGTTGTATGTGCGGATGATGTCAGGTCGGGATGTCCACGAGGTGTTACTCAATTGGCGTTCGACGGCAGACAAGAGACAGAATGGGTCATGGACGTACAACGTTTGGGGTAAGAGATGCAGCGGGATGCGATCCTGGAGAAGAACCGTCATGGAATGCTCAAACGGCGTCAAAGGCCAGGGTTCAGGATAGTGACTTGGATGGAAAGGGGACGTGACGGGTATCGTCGGCGGAGGTGGAACATCAGCAGGCAACTCGTCGCCGTCACACCCAACACCACTCTCGCCCATCGCACTATTGCCCTGCTCCGAATTGTGCTTGTCTTTGTCCCCGAGTGACCGTCCTAGAAACTGCACCCGCCATTCGACACACGAGATCAGCTCCTCCGTATCTGCAACCCCCTCGATCCTCGGCTCCCCCTCCGACTTGGCCCAAAGGATTTGGTCCACTGCAACATCCAGCTCTCCCAACGCTTCCATCACTTGAAGCAACTTGCTCCCGGTCACGGTCGTTACGTAGTTGTCCAGCCCTGGCACCCTGTTGACATAGAAAAAGTCGTAGAGCGTCTCGCCCCACGAGTACCCGTCTGGCGAAAGCTTGCCCAGGGTCGATTCGTTTGCCACAAGTAGCTTGCCTTTGGGATCGCGTGGCCAAAAGCAGAATGCGGTACGTTTCTTGTGTGGGCCGTCTCCCGACCGAGGATCGGTGTGGAAAAACTCTTCTTCGGGACGCCGGCCCCATCCTGAGCGCCGTGGGGGAGGTGGCCGAGGTGGCATGGTGTGCATAATACTATCATGGGAATGAGAGAAATATATCGTCAATGCGAGGGAGTGACAACATACTGGGCATCGAACCAAGGGATATTGTCGTCGTTTCCCTTGGTATCACTGTCACCTGACTTTGGCGGCATGGCCCGCGCCTCGGCACTATCGTCAAGACGTTGCAGACAGAATGTAGGGCGTCGGGGCATGAGACCTGACGTACCCATCGTCTATAGGATGATCGTTCGCGTCCACCTTTTCCTTTCCTTTCTTCTTCTTCTTCTTCTTTTTTTTCTTTTTCTTGGACTCTGGATGGGACACGGACGTAGCACTAGATCCAAATCACGAATGAAGTGTTCAAAAGCGAGTTCAGATCTGTGTATGCGCCTTGATCACATACCCGATCTCGCCATCGTGCGCGTCAGAGGTCTCGCACTCATGCTTGGACTCGGACTCCGAGTCAGTGGCGTGTCCCACACCGTCTGCACGTCTACAACAATACGCAAAATTGAGTACATGACGAGATACCACACGACGAATGAGATTTAATTTGATCAGTGAGACGTACGTATTCTCGGCGGGGGTCATCTCGACGTCGCCGCAATCACTTGCACGCGCAGCCTCGCCGACAACAGTAGGCGGCGACGTGGATTCCTTACCAACCGCGTGTTTGCATCTTTGCGTCTTCAGAAAGCCACGCCTCATCGCAGCGTCGTCGTACAAAAATGAGAGAGATCATGCCACGGAGTTTGAAATCGAAACACCTCTCCTTACGTAATATGGAAGGGATGATCAGGCACGCGTCGGCCGACCTACAGCTCGGTATTGTATTGTACTTGCGTACCAATGGAAACCGGGCGACTTGCCATATTGCACCAGGAAATTAAATTCAAGACTCATGGAGTCACCCCGCGCGCTGGAAACATATCCAACCACCATCCACCACCTTGTCAGGTCCACCTAGCGAGCGGGTTCCCGCCTCAGCCCCTCTCCAGCAGTGGTTGGCAATCAGCAAGAATTCATTGTTGGGTAAATTTGGCAACCCAGCTTGTGAACTCATCCCCAAGTTACCTGTTCAGTCTCGTCAGAGATGAATTGACAATAGTTTTGAGCGTTTTGGCCCTCCGCCCTTGGTGGAAGGTTCGATAAAACTCCGATCGAAATGCCGCTTGAAGACACCCAAAACCCTTGGGAGGATGATCCACTCTTATAACACTACAAATTTCGAATAGTGCCAGCCTAACCCTATCCTCAGAGCCATACGAACACCAGTCGAAACGAGAAGACAGTGAGAGAGCGAGAGATTCAAATTTAGAGCCCATCCCACAAGATTGCCCCAACGACATTCCAAAGTGTACATTGAATGTCAATCGTCTGAATCATCGCGCACGGACCTTGGGACTAGATATAAAAGGGCGACCACCAGGCTGACTGCTGACTCGGATGAAATCATCCTCTTCCCGCGCCGCGCTCATCGTTCACTCCCACATCGTATTGCTTCGCGTTCTCGCCCGTTTGTCTATGCCTCCGCCACGCTCACCTCACGCTTGGGCCTCTGAGCCTCGTTTCGATGTGGATGTTGGGCTAGCTAGACATGTTTGCCTTTAAGACACGTCTCGAACGGCGTGAGTCGTCGATGCTTGCGTCAGGCGGTGTTGTTGAGTCTGTGTTGACAACCATCCGACCATAGTCTCCCGCTCCGTCCAACAGCGTGGCTCATCACTGCCGGTGGGACTCGACAAGTCGCAGGTCCGTAATTCACCATTGCATCTGACGACGAAACTCACGCCAACTAGGACTGATGGAACCAGATATCCTAATCGACTTTCAGCTGTCTACCAAGAGTTGGGTCATGCACTTTGGAGTGAGAGGTCGGGAAACCAACGTCTTGCCCGTAGAGTGCCAGAATATCATGAGCAGAATACGGATGTGGTCCATGGGCATGTTTTACAAGACAAATGATTGGTACGTCTACTTTGCAACCCAAACGTCGATCTGTTTTTTTTTTTTTTACGACGAACAACCAGCATTTCCCTCTTGTCGCGATTGACCAAGTGCCCACGATCGACATGACGTTTCGTGCTGAGACTTGTTCAAGCAGCGTTTGTATGTGGATCGTGGTCAATTGGTGGACGCTTTCATGGGATGCTTGTCATTCGTGTTATTAGAGCTTGCGGTTGCTTTGCGTCGATATAATGGTGATCCTAATGTTCATGCGGGCGTCCTCCAATTAGTTGACCTCGACGTCACGACGATGTTGACCCCCGGTGTGCCCTCGAGCTGCCTCTTCAAAATATCGTGTTTTATCGAACCAAAACAACGTCGATTACACAAACCATGACCAACTCCATCGTACATCAAATCGGGCCAACCATATCGTACACGTACACATATACACGTATGTTCATCCCCTCCCCAACCCAAATGTCACCGCCATCCGCCCACACAACCTCTCAAACATCTCCAACGCATCCATCTCCTCATATTGTTTCTCCCCCGCCGTCTTGTACTTTCTCGACCGCCCAAAATCGATCAACCGAAAACTCGGCTCGGGTTTGCACATCCGCGTCAACGGAAATTCGGTCGGCTTGCCATACTGCACCAGGAAATTCCGCGGTGCGACCGACTCGTGGAGCCACCATGCGCGCTGGAAGCGTAACAAGAGACTCGTGCATTCTTCTTGTTCTTCGCGCGTGAGCTGTTCGGGGACGATCGGCTCACCGCAGTGCTCGAGCAACATGACCGGGCTGAGGTAACTCGGGTGTCCTTGCGGAGTGCCCATGCTGGTGTCCGGCGTGTAATAGCCATAGAACTGGGGTACGACCGCATGGACGGGGACGATGGTCTTGAGCTGGGGAATGATAGTGTATCCAGTGTAATGATGGAAAAAGTGTTCAGGAAAGTCTTGATAATTCCTCGCTTCCCGCGCGAGGTGAGGATCGTCCTGGATGGAGAGCTTGGCGACGACGGTAAACTTGGCCGTGCGCGGAACGGGTCCTCGAGTCCCTCCGTGAGCACAGGATTTCTCCTGGATCTCGAACGTGAACGGCGGGTCGATGCGAATCCTGGTAAGACGCGGCCCCGGATCAGAAAGTTTGGCCTCGTTGCGTGCGGCGAGATGGATTTCCATGTGATTACTGCTCTTTTGCTGCATGAATGCTTCCCAAATGTTCTTGTTGTCGAGTATGTCGACGAGTTGCGAAGGTGGCATCCCCGACGGAACGACGCAAATCAGTTCCCGCTCGACAATCATCCCATCCTTTTGTAGGTCCACCGGGTCATTGACCTCGGCCAATTCCGCTTGCGTCGGTTCACGTCCTGTAAAACCCTCAGGTCCCCACCCAGCCGCTTTCAACAATTTGGCCCATCGTCCCGTATCTTTCAACCTCTGAATCTCCTTGTTTGCGCTCTCCTCGAAGCACAGTCGACAAATCTTTTGTTTCATGAACAGCTCGCGCGGTAATTCCCATTCGCCCTTGTACACGAGCGAGTGGTTTCCCTTTCCGACCTTGGCGACGGGGCTAAGGTACAAATGACTCTCGTCGCACTTGGTGGGTCGACGCTGATAAGGTGGGAGCGGGACCTCGATCTCGGGTTCGTAGTTCTTGATCTCTTCCTGTGTCCGCTTGAACCTCATGAGCACCAGCGTGCGTGCTTTGAACTCTTCCAGTTCCTCCGCCTTTTGCCTCGCTTTTTCGACTTGTGGATGCATGGAGTTGGAAAACTGGAGATTGTACGTGCGCACGATGTCCGGTCGGGACTTCCATGAGGTGTTGCGAAATCGTCGTTCGACGGCAGGCAAGAGACAAAACGGGTCGTGGACATATAACTTTTTGGGGAAGAGGTACAACGGAATGCGCTCTTGAAGAAGAATGGTTTGGGAATTCTCGAATGGCGTCGAGATGTACGGCGCTGGATAGTGGCTAGGATGGAAAGGCGACGAGACGGGTATGGTCGGCGGTGGTGGGATAAAAGTGGGCAATTTGTTGTCGTCGTACAAATTGTCTTGTGGATCGCGCTTCTGCTTCTCGTCTTGTTTGCCCTCTTGTTTGTCGTGCTGCATCAAGTGGCTGAATGGGGATTCGGACATGAACCACATCGCCGTGTCCTCAGAATGGATCAACTCTTCGGTATCCGCAGCACCCTCGTTCCTCGGCGTTCCCTCAGACATGGCCCAAGAGATCTCGGGCGCCGCGGCCTCGAACTCGCCCAAGTCCTCCATCGCCTGGCGCAACGCGCTCCCGGTCATGAACGATATCAAGCTCGGCACCGTCGGCAACCTTTGGACCGCGAAAAAGTCATAGAGGGTCTCGCCCCAGGGGTACCCGTCGGGCGAGAGCGTGCCCTGATGGGCGTTGGGCATGATCGGCTTGCCGTTGGGGTCGCGCGGCCAGGCGCGGAACACGGCACGTTTTATGTGAGGACCGCCGTACGCACGAGGGACGGTGTGGAAGATGTCTTCTTCGGGACGGCGGCCCCAACCTGGACGTTCGGGTGGATAGGGCCGAGGTGGAAGGAGGGTCGTATCACTGTTGTGTCCGCCGGGATTGGATGAGACGGGTAAATACCCGAAAGGTATGGGGAGACGTACTCGTCATCGACAGCCTTTGCTTTGCCTTTACCCTTGGCATCACTGGATATGTTCGGTGCGGTACTATCCGAACGTCCTGTGAGAAGGCGCGAGCATATGCGGTCGAGGAACGTACTCGTCGTCGACGTCCATGTCAACGGCCTTTTGCTTTCCCTTGCCCTTGGTCTTTTTCTTTTTCTTTTTCTTCTTCTTTGCATTGCCGTGAGGTGCGGCACTAGCGTAGAATCTGAGCCTGAGTACATGCGCGTTTATCACGACGACACGGACGTACCCCATCTCGTCATCACGCGTCGTAGCTGGCACATCTTCCCCTTCAGCATCCGAGTCTTCCCAGTCGTCCTTGTCCTCGCCGTCGTGCGCCACACCCCCCCGCGCACGTCTACCGCTTGTCCATGAGATGAGCACGAACACAGCGCGGAGCGAACGACGTACGCATCATCATCATTGACCCCGTTCATCTCGACGTCCTGATCGCTCGCAGACGCGGATCGCGTTGGACGCGCCTCGTTAGGCCCACGCGGGGGTGAGGTGGATCCGTACGCCTCATCGATCGCGCGTTTGTACCTCTGCGTCTTCAGAAAACCACGCTTCATCGCGTACGTCGAGCGTGTAAATCGTGATCACGACCACGACGACGGCGACGATGGTGGTGGTGATAAGACGACAGGAAGTTCAAGGTACGACGAAAACAATACGCGATGCATGTGACGATCTGCAGACTCACTTAAATAGAAGTTTGATTTGGGTTACTAATAAACGAGTGTAGTTGGGCAGAAACAGAGTCAAAGAGAGGGGACGGGCAAGCTGATCACCCCCTCCAATACTTGGCCATCTTGGCCACTGCATACCGCGTACTCTTGACCAGCCCCGCGCTCACGACGCCCTTGAGTGACTGCACCGTCGCTGGGTACCGCACGATACCACTCATCTCTGCCATCCTCGTTAGCTTTCGTATTAGCATTGGCACCACGACGCACCTGACCGCAACACATCCGCCAACCCCTCCTCCCCACCAACCCGCACCCAATACGCACACTCGTCTGCCTCCCTCGGCGGGCCCCCTCTCTCCACCCGTGCATGCACCCGCCCCATCAACCCCTCGGGCAACTTTCTCAAATGCGCCGCCCGCGCATGCGCACTCGTATCCTGCTCAATCATCTCCGAGTCCACCCGCCACCGCACCCCAGGCAGCCCCTGCGCCAGCCGCCAATACAGCTCCTGAAACTGTTCCTCCTGCCGCGTCACCATGTTCGCCACCTTGCGCCTGTTCTCAGCGGGCAACCACATCCGCGGATCGCCCGTATAACTAATTCCCGCGATCGCCATGAAGAGATCGCGTTGCGTGAATTGGGCAGGGAGCGTCAGGAGCGCCGTACGGAGGGCAGACGTCAGGTTGACCTGCTGTGTCAACCGCACTCGCGCGTCGTCCCGGATGATCCGAATCGGCTTGTGCATTCTCCCCGCTAGATACAGCGTCCGCCAGTTCAACAAGTCAGCACAGAGCGTGTCCACAGTCGTCACCCCGTACTTGATCATCTAACGCGTCACGTTCAGCCGAATAGCCCCCACTCAAAGATACAGGTCACGTACCGCACCGTGCATCGGCACGTACGTGTTGAACCATAGACCAGGACTGATTCCCTGCACCTGCGACACGAAACTCGACCCGAGCATACGCGCGTGCAGCGGGTAATGCCCCGGGTACTGATGCATGTTAATCGAGTGCCAATGATCTGGATGCGTCACTGCGAACACGAAATCGAGCATGGGACCACCCTTGGTCTTGTCATACCCTGCCTGTTCGAATACGCCAGAGCCGTAGGCGAACGCATATCGAATTGGCGCTTCAAACGAGTCGACGATGTTTTCGAGGAGTGCGCGGGTCGAGTTGGGCACGGGGAGCAACTGGTTGCGACCAAACGAGGGCGGTAGAACAGGGAGCGCTTGGCGCTCGTTTCGGGAGACAGGTCTGGGTCGTGGATAGAGACGAGACGGACGAGGCTTGTCCATGATGGGAGGTGGTGGTGGAACATCACTTGGCGTAGGCGTGTGAGGCACCGACTCAGTCGCTAGCGAACGTATGAGGTGGCGGCAAGATGGGCGAATACTCGAGAACATCGTGTTAAACGACGAGCAGAAATATCTCGTCGACGTCAGTGAACAGTGAGGACGAGGATGAGGACGTACGTCGACGGCAGAAACCACGTGACAAATTTGGTGTGAGAAATCGCCCAGATATGTAACAACCCCTGTCTACCCTCCATATCCATATGGTGCATTATTGCGAGCGAGAGGAACATGCAAATCTGAACATAAAATTCGACCGACAATCCGCATTTTCATCTTTTCTCATGATTATACGCCCACGAACACAAAGGGTCCAGTAAGCCCACGCAACGAACACACAGCCAGAGCGAGGCATGATACCAGCCATGAAGGCAGCAATGGCTCGCACGGACGCCGCCTCGATGAACGAGTCGACGGCGTCCATCCGGGATATACGTGGCACGGTCACACTGAGGCTGCCCGGAGACGGCGGGATCTGCGTGTAGCCGCGGCTGTCGATCGGGAGCGCGATCTGGGTCAACGAGGGCCTTGTCTGCAACAGGCGTAGCAGTCCGTCCGTCTGGCGTGATTCCACCCTGCGTGTTCCAGCCCCACGCGTGATTGATGGAGAGACGCTGTAGAGCAGGCAGTGTCGAGGTCAACGCGAGAATATGGCCGTCCGTCAAGTCCACCGTACATCATTCGACGTCGAAAACGATGCTACGGAGGTGGGTCAATGTCCTACAAGGCGCCAAGTCCTCTAGAGAAATTGTAGGTATCGCCTCGAGTCGGAGAACATCTTCAAAGCGTGTGAAAAAGTGTGGTTGGTGGAGGGCTAGATGCTGGAGAGTGTGAGCGATCCCAGATGTCTGAACGCGAGTCCAGAAGGTGGATAGATCCTGTCTGGAAGGACGTTCATGAATGACGACAGCAAACTCGGTGATGACAGGCACTCGGATCCAAGGATGGGATTGCAAAACCGGATCCAATGATGGCAAACATAATCTCAACTCGTACAACTTGGCAAGACCAAGGGTGTGCCGGAATGAGCCATGTAGTGTGGTAATGTCGTGTTCTGTATCCTCGCCGCCTCACGCACTCCGCGTCATCGATCCCTACCCACCCTCACCCTTGTGGTAGAATACCACGCGTCAGGTCCGGCAATTTACCCTTGATGTTCTCAGCCCCTTATCATGTCCACTGTCTGATGCTAGTCAAATCATCAAGATGACGCGGTGATTCGAATATTCCATAGTGCCCACCAAAGTCCCATTTCAACAGTCTTTGGACGGACCTCCATTTCTCCTCTCGAGTGTAGCATTCAATGTGGGCGAGGCGTGGTAAGATCGACCCAAGACAAGATGCCATGGCGTTGATAGTCCCGTCCCCGATAGGCGAATACCCAACATGGAGCTTGGTGATCTGCACGTTGGATATTCCCCACCCTCGCTGCACCATTGGCTCCCCTGAAAGCGCCACCTTGCCGTCTTGCATGGGGTTCGAACTCTCCGGAGGTGGGATCGTCCCGTCAAACTCGATGTACAACGTCTCGAGGTACACGCAATACCTCAACATCGCGATCACCGCCCCTACGCTCGCCACGTGCCATGGTCTTTCTGTAACCCAGTTGTGTTGCCACTGCGTACCCAGCTTTAGATGCCGCAGCTGCGTCAGCGACCCCGCCAGGGATGCATGGTCGGCGTCCGTCATGTGTACTGTGACAATGAAATCCAGATCTAGCTCGCGCAACGCCGTGAACTGTTTGACAACAGACACAACCTGTTCTCCTGCGAATCTGTTCACCGTAAACGGCTCAGATATGCACATTCGGACAGACTCGACGGTCAGTGACAGTAGACGATTTGTGTCGAGGCGGCGGGGTAAAAGATGGAACTCTTGAGCGACCCTATCCAAGTGGTCCCGTAGGGTGGTCAACAGGCGAAATGTAGTAGGGCTTGCACACACGGCCTCGAAGAAAAGGCTGACCAATCGACAGTGGCGTGTATGAAGCGTCAACTCACGGACCGTATCTGGGATCCTACCGGAGACAGATGTGCCCATGGAAGTGTGATCAATGTGAATGGATTTGAGTGTTTGTTTCGAAAATATCTGGTCCATCAACGGTTTTTCAGTGACACGGGTTTGCATGGTACGTAAATTTGGCCACTGAACCACCATTTGACCTATTTGAGGAAGAAGTGTATCGCTGGGACTCCAGTGGTTCAGGGTGAAGGAAGCAACATTTGGACACAGCTTTGGTAGATCCGCAAATAGCTGTCGTTCAGAGGAGTAAAAATGGTCCCATCTGTTCGTGAAGAGTCTTAAGGTGGTCAGTGCAGGACCCACAAGATACCTCAAGGATGTGATACCAGAATCTTTGCGCATATGGTACAGCTGTGTCCAATTCAGGTCGATGACGTTCGGAAGGAGGGGAGCATGGGAGGCAAGTAAATGTTGACGAGAGGAACTTTGCACAAGCATTGCTCCAAAGAACTTGAGCGTTTTGACACGCCCTGCATATTTATGAAACGTCGCCCATTGTGTGTCGTCCTTTGTCAACACATCCTAGAGAACGTATTAAAAGTCCAAAAAACCCCGCGAGCAACTTTGGAACACGACGAACTATCAGGAGAGTCGTTGATTGCGAGGTACCGCAGTCGAGTTCACGCCAAAGAAGATTTAATGCGGGTGAACTGAACAAATGACATGTTCCGGCCAAAGCAGCGAGAGAGTTTTTGGCGCCTTTGGTTTCAAGGACGAATTCAAAGATGAGATTGAGAACTTCAGATATTTGGAAGCAATGATGCATGTCGTTCAAGTGAGAGGGGTGTGACCATTCCTTGTTTGGCTACCCACAAATCCGATCGAGCCAGAATTCTCAATTTGTACTAGACGCTGAGGACGATAGCGTGCTTGCGACTTATGTGACTAGGTCCAAAGCACTCACTCTCTGTTTCTTCCAAAACTCATCGCACTGGGGACTCCGAGCCTGAACGCGCGAGAAGTGAGTGGAGTTGAGTTGGCCAGAACTCGTCATTTCTGGGACGACTCGCCGAGGTCCTGTTTGGCAAACCACCTCTCAGGACAGGCAGTCGGCGGATCCAGGAAGAAAATGCGAAACCGGATCTAACGACAGCAAACATACAGCTTGGCGCCGCGGGTGTGCCAGAACGAACCATGTACATAGCGTGGTAATGGACTGTGCACCATCAAACGCAGCCGAGTCAAAGACATGCGAGACATACGTATGAGATAATATCGAGGGGGAGTTCAACATGCTGAAACTGTAAAGCTGGAACACACCCAGTTTTCTCTCTTTTTTTTTTTGGACAAGTGTATTTGTGATTGTCACGACTGGATCGAGAGAGGTCCGTGCACTTAGCATACGCCCTAGGCTGATAACTTATAAAATAACTAACTCAATTCCACTGATCCAAGGTCGTACAGTAAAACAGCCGTTCAAATTGAAACATGCAACGAAATTAGCGATAAAAGAACTCGCCAAAGATGAGTTCATTGTGCTCTGTAGTGACGTCTCAGTGCCAATAAACTCGTGCACATACCCGATTACCCAAAGGTCTGTTCTCATTTATCGCCGCACGGAAGGAGGTACCTGACACGAGGAAGGACGACTTCAAAACAAATCACGCGCATTCTAACAAGGCATGAGCGAATACAAAGCTTCGCGGATCGTCAATGAATCAGATGACGAAGAGGTCGACGAGGAAGAAGAAGATGCAGTCGCAGCATCAGATCTAGAGGAAACGGGATCAATCGATGAGGCAATTGAGTTGGAGGCCGAGATTGTGACATTCCAAGATCTTGGTGTGAATGAAGAAGAGAAACAGTGAGATGCCTGATGTCTCTGTGGATATTTGTTCACCCATGTGTTTCGTTCAGATTACCGGACTGGCGTAATCGCGCTCACGAAGAACGTGACACACAGGAATCGACACTCCTCGTGATGTGCCTGTGCGCACAGAATGGGACACGTGTCGGGCAGCAACAAACGAAGGCGCAGAGGTATGTATTGCGCTCTCTCCGCATCTTGATGAGAGTTACAGTGTATTTGGGGGGCATTCCAGACGGCGGGCCACATTCTGGCTGGCAAGGGCTTTGAGCTTCTCTGATCCCTCTGAGACTCCTTGTTTCATATAGTATTCCCGGGTTACATATATGTCCAATACAGTGACAACCAAAGACTTGTTCCCCACATTCCTACAGCATCCGGCGGTGTCACGAGATACGGCAGCAGCATCCATATCCCCGTCGGGCGTCCCTGCGTGTCTGACGCCGAGCGCGTTCAGTATCTTGTGGCTCCCCGCTCGTAACTTGCTGTCCTGCACCACCAGCCTGAACATCCGTTGTAGCATAAAACACGGCTGCCCAGGATGTGAGTGCAGCTTTCAATTCATCAGTGCCAAAGCGCGACCGTATAATGTCAGCATAGATGGAATCGAATAGGATGTCAGGGGGGCAGTCCCTGGCGGTATCGACGATCTGGGCTTCACATTCCGGATGGAGCGCGCGATCGCCGATATCTTCTGCATGATCGAATACGTGAACAACGTATCTCTTCTTTGTTGGGGATGCGCTTGGATCAAAATCCGTCGTGTCCATGGCAAAATTCGGTGTCTAGAAGCACAATTAGACTGCGATTACTTGAGAGTATCACTATACGCGCTATAAGGAATGCAATTGTTTTCCCGAGGTTACTATGTGCGATCTCGTTCAGAAAAATGCCATTCCGAGTATCGTCAATGCTGTACACAACATCGCTTGGGCCTCGGCTATGACGTTGAGTAAAGGTCTCTATGTACTGCCACATGTTAGTAAGAACAGTTAGCGAGACCAATGGCATGGAAGCGTACGTCATCCATCTTGGCGTGAGGAATTAGATGTGCAGCGTCACAGTTTCTATCGCGGAAGCCTGTTAAAACACACATCTTTCCATCCCGCATCGAGACGGCGTTACGGAAGCTTCCCCTTCGTTCATGCTTGATGCGGCCTGTGCTAGTCTTTGGATTTCCGATTTCGGGATCGATAGGAAACATCCTGTGTTTCTCGTCGTTAACATGATAGTAGAGGTTTATGAGGGTGGACGGGTGTTCTTTGGTGTCGTAATCGACAATGTTGTCCTGGGGGTTTTCGCTGAAGGAGAGGTGGCCGCGAGCCCCAACGACGATGCCAATACATGATCGAAGCCATTTGTACAGTGGTGCTGAGAGCTGAAATTCGTCGAAAAACGAGATTGGAAAGGCAAGGTAGCGGAGCCATTTCCAGGTACAGGACTCGAGGTTCGTAGGTTTCTCTGGCCATTCGGCAAATATATGGACCGCGCGTATCTCCGGATCTCTATCCATGACGAGTCGTGGGGTTCCAGATGTTGTGTCGACTATGAATTTGAAGTATCGAGTCTGCGGTATGGGTCGGAACGACTGGAAGTCTAAAGCTCAAACCGGACCGGGCGGAGGTATCGACTGGGACGAGGCAAGCACTTGAATCCGACCTGGATGTGGATGAGACGGTCCGTGGTATCGATTAGAATCCTAGGGCGCAAAGTGGACAGGGTGGAGGTATCGACGAGGACGAGGAGCCAAGCACTTGAATCCGAGTGAGGCAGTCCGTGGCAAGATACCGACAAGGATGACGGGGAGCCAAGTACTTGAATCCGAGTCAGATGCGGTAGAGACAGTCCGTGGTATCGAGTCGATGGAGTGTGAAGCGAAGCTACGATGAGGGGCTGACAGGGGAAATTTGCCAAACTGAGAGTCTCGGTCTGAGCTTGAAAACGAACGTCGATGACGTCAAGCCTTCAGCTGAGATGTGGTTCTTGTAGGCGATGATACCTGGACGATGCTTTCCACATCCTCGACCATAACATGTCCTCCCAATTTGACTCCTTCAATGTCAAGGACAGCCGACGAAGGTGTCATTTCGAACATCTTGCCTCTCGTCAAGCATCATTCGCCCTCCTGGGAAATTGCAATCGGTGTTCACATCAATGCTGCCCGTCCTTGGATGTCCTTGAGGTAGCCGCATGTCGTCAGTATCTTCAACTCCACCGCAGGAATCGCACGTTTGGCGTCCGATATCACACTGGGAGGGATGTTGCCTGGGTGCTCGGTCCTCAGTTTCTTTTGTGGCGTCTGGACATCATCAACAGAATGACTTCTGGAGACCGTGTTCGTAGGCCGTCGAGAGAAGAATGAATTCGCGTGCCCTTGGGTGGACACCAGACTGATTGCCTCATCCGAGTCAGCACGACCTCACGGACCAAAATCAATTACTCGCCAGGTGCTTTATCCATCGCAACCGCTACTTTTACCTTCGTCGGCCTCCACTTTCCACAACTGCCTCGTGACTTGTTGCACTTGCTCTTCAATTTGGTGTATTGAATACATGTTCGCTCGGGCACTCGACGACACAGTTTCTTGTTCTTCGCGCGCTGGTTACGCGGGGGTTTGTGGTTGGTCACATCTGGCCCCTCGTCTTCTTCTTCAATCGCGTCAGCTTCGGGCAGCCGCTAACAACCAAACGCCATCAGCTTGTTCATTAACCAACCGGGATGAGACGCACACCTTTCGTTTCACCGACATACGTGTGTTTGGGCGAGCGACCAGAGGGCCTTCAGATACGTTTCCGGTGCCCATACCAGTTGCCCTCTCCAGAATTGGAGAGTTAAGAGCTCTGGGTAACTCTGCCCTCTGCTGTTATTAGTCGACTTCCGACGGGGCTTGTCCTCTGCTTCCGTAGTCTTCGCCGCCGTCGCCTTCCTCTCCTTATCCTTGTCCTTCCACTTGTCTGCTAGCGGTTCTACTTCTTTCATTTTTTCTACGACACAGCTATCTCGCGAGCTAGGAGAATGACTCAGAATCAATTCATCTGTATCTTTGAAAGCAAATGAGTAGAGTTGAGTTGGCTAGAACTGGGACGACTCGGGTCCTTGTTCGACAAACCGCCTCTTCTATTAGATCATGACAGCCCATAGAAGGAATTGCGAAACCAGACCTAACGACAGCGAACACACAACTTGGCAAAGGTCTGGGGTGTGCCAGAACGAACCATAATATTGGTATGAAGTCGAGTGATTTTCCCACGACTCTTTTTATCGATCAATGCATCGACATCGTCCGACGGGACTCAAACAAGTTGAGCCAGTAGTCTGAAGTTGATAGTAACTCACTGATCCAAAAGTCGTACAGCAAAACAAGTCGTTCAAATCGAAACATGCAACGAAATCAGCGATAAAAGAACTCGCCAAAGGTGCGCACGTCGTGTTCTGTGCCCTCGCCGCCTCACCGTCATCGCTCGCCAGGACGCACTCCACGCCCGTCCCCAAAATCACCCGCCGTGAGCACAGCAGCACAGGCTCGCCTCAACAGGCGCAACACGCAAAAGCAAGCCCAGGCCACAAAACGCGCTTCACTCGTTGCGTCGACGCGCATATTCAACGGCGTCAACGGTGCGCCTCGCATCGTCGCCGTCATCCCCCTCTGCGAAGACATCCGTACGATCGATGCCGTGCGTGCGATCGCAGCTTCTGTCACAGAGGACGTGGACGGGATCAACGAAGATGCGGCGTTGTGGACGATCAAGTACGTCTCTCTATATCTACTCTTTGTTCGCCCACTCACCCCGTATTTGATAGGGCGCAACGTTTCAAGACTTCCCTTCAATTCCTCCCCGTCAGATATGGCCGATACTGGGAAGCCCTCGATGCCGCCAAGGCTGCCGACTACGTCCTCGTTTTGCTCAGCCCGACCGTAGAGGTCCCAGAATCAGGCGACACATTGCTTCGTACGCTGCAAGCACAAGGCCTCCCCATCGTCGTGTCTGCGATCCCACCCGACCCATCGACAGCGTCCCTCGACCAGAAATCGCGCATAGCCATCCTGAAATCGCTGCTCTCATTTATGCAATATTTCGATCCTTCGCAGGAACGGGTATACGATCTCTCTTCGCCGTCCGACGCGTTGACCGCGGGGCGCGCTCTCTCAGAGGGACGGCCCGGTGAGGTGCGATGGCGATCTGGTCGAACATGGCTCGTAGGTGAACACGCAGAGTGGGAAGACGGGTCGTTGAGGGTGACCGGTATCGTGCGCGGAAGTCGTCTCAGCGCCAACAGACTCGTGCATATACCCAACGTGGGCGATTACCCGGTGACCAAGGTCCGTTTTATTCGATCGCCGCGCATCGGCTGAACGCTACACGTTCGGTAGATCATGTCTGCTCCTGCAGCGCGATCAAAGCCCTACAAGGTCGCTGCGATGGAGATCGAGCCTCGGGTTCTGTCGGAACGGATACCTTCAACAGCCGATTCCATTGTCTCCACGAACGTTCCCGATGAGATGGCGAACGAACAGACGTGGCCGACCGAAGAAGAAATGACGGGTGCAGTCCCACGAGAAGAGGGGATGGAGGACGTTGAGGTGCCTGACGCGAGAAAAGGGACGACCCCAAAACGAATCAAGCGCATTCCAAAAGGCATGAGCGAATACCAAGCTTCCTGGATCGTCGACGAATCGGATGACGAGGAGGGTGACGAGGAACAAAACGATGCAGTCGCAGAAGCAGATCTAGAAGAAACCGTACCGATCGATGAGGCGATGGATCCAGAAACCGATAAAAAGAGCGTTGTTGCATTCCAAGATCTCGATGTGGACGAAGAAGAGAAACAGTGAGATGTCTCACGTTTCTGTTGGACGTTTATTCACCCATGTGTTTCGTTCAGACTACAAGACTGGCGGAATCGCGCTCAAGAAGAACGTGACGCACAGGAATTCCCGGATGAAATCGACACTCCTCGTGATGTGCCTGCGCGCACGCGGTTTGCACGTTATCGTGGGCTACGGTCGTTTCGGACAAGTCCGTGGGATCCCTACGAGAATCTACCCCAGGAGTACGCCAGAATATTCGAGTTTGAAGAATTCAAGCGAACAGAACGGGACGTGTCTCGGGCAGCAGAAAACGAAGGCGTAGAGGTATGTCTTGCGTTCTCTCCGCATCGTGATACGTAACTTGCAGTAGCCTGGAACGAGAGTTACAGTATATTTGGGGGGCGTTCCGAGAGAGGCCTTCGCTTCAAACTGTGGGCCAATCGTCCTCTATGGTCTGTTGAAACACGAACACAAGAAAACTGTGTTACACTTTACTATACAACGCAACACAGAGTACTCTGGATCCGTGAGATCAAAGGTGCGTGCCAACCCGATCATACTGCTCACTACCTCTCCGACGTCTACCTACTCAGGACCCCTTGATCCTATGCTACGGACCTCGTCGTCTGCGCGTGAATCCCATTTACAGTCAACACACCCGTGGAGGTGGCCGAGGTGCCAACAACGTGCACAAGTTTGAGCGTTTCCTTTGGCACGGCACGACGGTCGTTGCGAGCATATATGCGCCAGTGACATTTGGCAAGCAGCCCTGCACGCTCCTACGCGAGTCGGACGACGCGCACGGTAAGTGATCGCACGTTCTCTGCTCTCACGCGCTGGGTGACCAAGACACCTCCGCATATAGCACCCCATCTCGTCGCCACGGGCACCTTTCTCAACCCGGACACGACGCGCATCGTCGCGAAACGCATCGTGCTGTCGGGCCACCCGTTCCGAGTCCACCGCAAGACGGCCACGGTACGGTACATGTTTTTCGACCCGGCGGACGTGGCGTATTTCAAGCCGGTGCAGTTGCACACCAAGCATGGGCGTGTGGGGCACGTGCGGGAGTCGCTCGGGACGCACGGGTATTTCAAGGCGTATTTCGACGGGCCGGTGACGCAGATGGATACGGTGTGTATGGCGTTGTATAAGCGGGTGTATCCGCGCTGGAGCGAGTTGTTGCGGGTGCCACCTGGGGAGGGTGCGAATGTGGCGGACTCGGACGTGAGGATGGAGGAGGACTAGTCCCCCAGTGAATCAGCGTACCCACTTGATCCGGTGTCTCACCTTGACGTTATTTGATTATCCTTTTTCTTAGTATTTAGTCTTGATCCGTCCTATCGTTCCCTTTTCTCTGGTTCGACCCCTACTTGCCTTTCCTCACATCCTATACGCGGTTTAGGTTAGTCTTGTTCCTTCCTTCTTCTTGCCTTTCGTCACATCCTGTATGCGGTTTAGGTCGTCTATACATATATTCTCAACGCAACCTCCGAGTGCCAGATCAGGACATCCTAACAATTCCTTACGACCAAGTGGAACCTCTTGCCGCCACCTTGCGTGAATACCTGGAGCTGTTGGAAGTTGAGACGATAGATGCCGCTTGATAGCAACAACGGTGAAGGGACAGGCGACTTACATATAAATTGCAGGGCATGCAGGATCATTCGTTATCCCCTACATCATCCCGCTAGTTTGCATGGCCACCGCTCCTCTACGCAGCCTTGGCGCAGCTCGCCCTGGCGGTTCGAGAACATCTTCTGTACCACCGAACAATTCACGCCCCTCTTGCTAGTACCGCGGGCCCACTTACACCTCTGCCTCGAATACAGCCTTGCCATCCGGTCGGGGGCACCACCAAACCGACTTCCCCTATGCCAGCAGGGTACAGGAGCATCGCCAACGCGTTCAAGCGTTCAACTCTGAACCTGGTATTCCTTACCGATACCGATTGTCCGTTCTCAACAGTCGTGGGGATTGGATCATCACCCCAGGACAGGCTGAGCCACCCTGTCCTATCTTCTTCGGGGCTGCCGAACCTGGAATGGACACCAACGCTGTTAGAGTTCGTAAATGGGGAGAGATGCTCGTGGATCAGGAGCTACTGTAACAACCCACCGCCGTCAATGCCCTCGCCCACGCGCAGCGCCACAGCCCGTCATGGTTAGGGATCTAATGCGGTCCTACCCCAAGCACACCCGCGCGTACCCTAGACCCGAGCGCAAGCGCTCCCGTAAGCCTCGCTGAGACAGAAGGACAACCAAGACGACTCACTGCATAGAGAACCGCCGCCGCCGCTCCAACTCTCAATCAATCCCCTCTGCCATTGTTGGCACCCTTATCGATCGCCTCGCGCCAACATCTGATACCCAGGTGCAGAACGCCGGTCCCAGCCCCCAGGCAGGCCTGTCCCGCGCAGCGTACATGGCCGATGACGAGGATGTCGTATTGTTGGGCCAGGAGGAAGACTTTGTGATGGATGGAATGGACGGGGGAGACGGTAACACGGAGTAAAGATGAGGAGGCGAAGTAGGGAGCTGACGCTCCCTGGAAGGGGGGATCATGTGACGTGGGTATCTTCTTATCGTGGGTTTTCTATTTTCGGCGAGAAAACAGAAAACCCACCATAAGAAGATACCCACCGAAGGGAGGTGACTTGGACCCGTAGCCTTATGATCCTCGTAGCAATACAGAGCGTCTCGAGTTTGGACAGTGTTTTATCTATGTTCCGTATCGACAAGCACACTTGTACCGAGGTCGCGAGTACCCGAAGTCCCCCAGTCAATACTAGGACTTTACCTTGTCTGTTGGCTCGTTCGTGCGACGTCTCACCGATCTCGATTGGTAGCCGTCACATCTAGGCCTCTTGAGAACAAATCATCTCACTACATCTAGCTAACGACAACATGGACATGAATAGTCTTCTGCTGTTTGGTCTACATAACCCA
>JBBPLG010000164.1:0-38265 GCA_038089695.1 Xanthoconium separans | reverse complement strand
AAGACGATGCGGACTGTAAACGTGCCGTTGGATCAACGGATTCTGTATGTCCATATCGGTGCCTAGGTGGACCCGAAGCCTTGTTCGTTGTCTTGCTCGCGTTGTGCGCACGCGTCGAATTTCTGTGCACCATGTCGTACAGTAAATAATTTGTCGATATCCCGCACATGGATATGAATCTCGAGCTCAGTCCTAGACAACTCGGACTGGGAACGCAGGGACTGAGGTTGACCTTCCCGGCAGCAAACGCTGAGGGAGGGGTCCAGAATGTACACGAGTCAGATACAGTATTTATCAACAGTAGTACTATGCAACAGTGTACCTAGTCACTATATGTCATTGACATCGTCGGTACATACATCACCACCAATATTGTGGGCGCGCCTGTCGTAGGCTTGTTGTCTCCCTCGTCCTCGTGTATCGTATTACCGATGACGACGCCGCGTCGCCCTTGCCGCCCTCATCGGCGCACGCGAAGTCACCGTGGCCTTTACGATGCTGCCCTAATTCTGGTGGCGGTGGGCGTGAGGCACACGCGTCACTATTGGTCGAAGAGGGCGGTGCTACACGAGCTGCCACTCGTGTCGCAGTGTAGACGACAACATCGCCGTCGCCCATCGTCGCGTTGCTATGTCAATAATGTGATCGTGATCGTGGTGGTGGTGGTGGTGTCAGTGGGGCTGGGTCGAGGAGTTGGGCGATACACGTACAAGCGAGTTCCCCATATCCCAACCCGTACCTCTGCGATTCCCTATTCGGCGATCACGAGTTCCTTTTGGAGAGTCGGGTCACCTGGATCCAACGGCACAAAGGCCCCTCCAACCTTGAGAACAGTGAGAACGCCGACACGACAGTGTGGCTGATTCTATGGTCAAAGAACAGGGGAATGTAATGACACGCACTCCTCGAGGTGTTGCCTATTCAATATCGTTGCCCTCCGAGTGCGGGACTTTCATACGTCTCCGAAGGGCAATTTCCCTCACCCAGAACTTTTGCAGAAGTTCGAGATCGGATAGTCACTAACTTGAACTGATGTGGTTTTCAAATTCTTGGTTGGTGATGGTCGTCAGGACCAGTAGTATGCGAGTGCCATGGCTGGAGCCTGGTGAGTAACTTACATGGGGTCGGAGTCACCGCGCTTGGTGATGTATATAGTCTCTTAGGGAAGTGCGTCCAAAACTACTATTTGGTATTGTTTGGGTTGACTTGTATTGGGGATTCCCGTCGATTTCTTAGCCAGGTCCGCATGATCAAAGGATTTTCATCTGCTGTGATTGTCTGCGACTTGAGGAAGATCATGGCTCAAGAGACTCGAGCTGCACCAGATCCCCGAGAATAACCCGCTGTCTCTCGGCGGCCTGGACACCACGAAGATTTCCTTGTCTGATCTTGGTAAACCCTTTTCTAGTGAACGTCCGATGCAAGCCGCAGCGAATCACCTTCATCTTGTTGTCGTCAACGTTGGTAAGTATCATTTGGTTGTACAGCAAACAGGAAGATACTAACGGGGTTATCCAAGGTGTGGGCTTGGGCCACTGACTCCCGAAGGATCAAATTTTGAAGACCACGTTCAATTAGGTGCCTCTCAATGAGAATGCCTGCGTCGTTGTGGAGGCGGTTGGTTTGAGTAAAGCGTACAAGTGAGAAGACCTGCTTATCCTTCCTTGGTCTTCTACACATGCCTCCTTCACCACACCACCATCCACGCAATGACGACCTCAACGCCGACCAACTATGCCAAGCCGCTGCAAAAGGGTAGGGTACCTCTCGAAAATCACACCCTCCAGGCGCCACTTGAGTATTGTCGGTGAAAGGTGAGTGCTAGCGGCGACGTGCTCAATGATTACATGTGCTAATGTCACTCAGAACCTGTCGGATGGGCTGCGTGCTGTCATCATGTCTTCCGTCGGACGTGCCAGTGCGTATACTCGCATTTTGTCATCTAACCATTTGTCTACCTCTGATCTCAGTCGATGCCATGTTTTATGTCTCACAAACGTTGACATTTTTAACGCTTGGCATTGTTCACTGGTATCACTGGGTGTAGTAAGATTTCTTCTCTCATGTGTACTCTGTATCTCAGGAACCATCCAACCGATCTCAGGGAGTGGTGGGTGAAATGACCAAGGTTGCGCAAGAATCCCTCTCGGCGCTTCGGACAGTGCACTTCAAGCAAATACACAAGAACAAGTCAAATTCCACGAACGCATCAACCGTGTGGCATATTTTTCGGCAGCACAGGGTGGAGTGGGAATGTGACAATCCTTGGTAGGATATGGCAGGTAGGGAGTTTGTAGACGCAGGCCATTTCGGCTGATGTATGCTAGGCGGCAAGCTCATTTTGCAGGAAGCAATCACCGTTGGAGACCCGACCAGCTTGTTGCTCTATACAGCATACGTCGGGAATGCGTTCCAGATGCTCACGTGAGACACTCTTGTCGAGCAGGCTCTTGGCTGACCTAGTACTTCAGGAGATTTTTTGGCTTCTCAGCTAAGCATGATGGCTTCCTCAATGTCCCTCATCCCTCTGAGTTGTTAGTAGTGATTGTAGAGACGGATTGCAAGTTGATTTGAAGATACATCTCGTTCCGCATGGCCAGGCGGGCAAAGCCCCAGCACTTCACAATCAAGGTCAACCGCCTCGTCAATGCGAATTGACATGCAATTGGTCCCCCGCCTTGCTCAACTTCTTTGGCCAGAGACGCTGCGTGTGCATGTAGCTGTTGAACTGCCAGGCAACCTCAACCTCATGTGCTACAGTAGTTATCCACACTGAGAGTAAAATCTGCATACCTTCTTAATTCATACCGTGGTGGTACAGGATCAAACGTCTTTGTGGAAGTGCGCCAGGTATATATTCTTGATACATTTAATGATGGTCTCATGCAGCGCATGGGTGCTCTATCCTTCAGAGTCGACAGTCACGGTGCATTGTCCGAGTCTTCAATCGGATGGCAGGCGACGTACGCGGCGGCACTCCTCGTTAATTCATTCTTCAAGTTCGTCGCGGTACACCAGTTGACTCCAGCATTATGAGTTGGTCATGCTAGGTACAATACTGTCCATGTTTCCGTCGATATTTATCGATCTTTTGTCAGTGACCAACGGAAGGAATACGGCGGTCGTCAACCTCGGAGCCGAATTAGAGGCTATGACAACCCTGAAACTTCAGCACTGATGGCACGCGCGAACTGTCGGACCCACACATAAAGAATGGACTGTCATCGGGGGCCGGTGACAAATAAAGGTAACTTGCAGAGTGGTACACCGCTCGACAGAACTCCTTCCAGAACACCATGATCGAGTCATTCATCCTGACAACGTCGAAGATCCTCGACAACAGAGTTCTTGCTCAAATTCGTCCCTATCAATGGTATGCATTCGACGCTGGTTTTGCATGCGTTGCAACCTGGGCCCTCCTGCGATGGCTACGCACTTCACGTCGGCGACTTCGCACGACCCGTCTTCGAGGACCACCCGGCGAGAGCTTCCTCTACGGTGTTGGAAAGCGCATTATCAATGCCGAGGACTCAGGCGCCGTGTATGAAATGTGGGCCAAAGAATATGGACCGGCATACACGATCCCATCCGCACTTGGGAGCGAGAAGATCGTCTTGTGTGATCCCAAGGCGATCGCACACTTCTATGGCAAAGAGACGTGGACATATATTCAAACCTCATCGAGCAAGAAAATAATGGCAAGTATGGTACGTGACGCACGACACATTTCATATCGCATATGAATCAACGGATATATCAAGTTCGGAAAGGGTCTATTGTGGGCTCATGGAGAAGATCATAAGAGGTACTACATCCCGAATTTAAAGATACAAACGTGAACGTTTTTGTCAGGCAACGCAAATCTTTGATGCCGGCTTTCAGCATCACCGCCATTCGTCAGATGACACCAATTTTTTACGACTCGGCATACAAGGTTAGAAGGGTTCATGGGTTTAACTTGAATGCTGAATTGCTTTCAAGGCGAAAGGTGCTTGGGAGACCCTGATTGAGGCCAACACTGGTGGGGATAGCACTCTCATCGAAGTCCAGGACTGGTGCGTTTCACGATCCTTCCTTTCATACGTCCACAGCGTCTGATTGGCGACTGTTCAAGGATGAATCATATATCGTACGTCCCACACGAGCCTCTTCTTACGCATACATTCATCACTACTGTGAAAGGCTTGATACGATTGGTCTTGCAGGTTTCTCTCATGATTTTGCCTCACTCGAAGGCAACCGCGCGAGCGTTACCGAAGTCTTTGACTCGTTTTCCACGTCTTCTCGTATGACCTCCTTTGACAAGGTTCTATTTCTCTTTGGAATAGTCTTCCCATTTCTCGCATCGGTACCCACACCACGCAGGAAGCAACTCCAGAAGCTCAACATCGCCATGGAAGAGATCTCAAATGTGTTGTTGGCCAAGACGCAGAAAGAGATGGAGATGGGAGTGGACGGTGGCAAGGAAGAGAGGTCTATCATTGGGGTTCTCAGTGCGTCACCATTCCATGTGACTCTTGCATGTTTTCTTACCCGAAGAATAGTCAAGGGAGCAACTTCCGGGTTCCAGTTGTCAAAAGACGAAGTCATGGCCCAGGCAAATCAATCATTCATGCATCTACATCATGATTAACGTTGTCTTGCAGATGAAAACGTTACTTGTCGCTGGGTATGAAACGGCTTCAAGTATGTCGTCTATTTCATTTTAGAAGGAATCATTGCTCATTCCTCCAGTTAGCTTAACCGTGAGTACATCACGGATCCAACATCCCTCTACAAACCTTTCTTCAAGTGGGCCTTGCTCGAACTATCCCGCAATCCAGACGTCCAGACGATATTACGAACGGAGCTTTTCGAACACGGCGCAGATCCGACGTACGATCAGCTATCGAACAGTCTTCCCTATCTCGACGCTGTCGTCCTCGAGATCCTCCGAATTCACCCCCCAGTCACCGAGTTCACCCGCATCGTAGGTCCATCGAAGTTTCCCTCTCCATCCGCCGTATCACATCACATTTTCCACAGGCCATCGAAGACGACGTTATCCCCCTCTCTGAACCACTCTGCACCGCATCAGGGGACCTCGTCAACAGCCTGTCCATCGCACGAGGCACGCTGATCGCCATCTCGATTCAATGCACGAACAGATCTGTTGCGGTGTGGGGTGAAGACGCCAAAGTGTTCCGCCCGAGTCGGTGGCTCACGCAAGGCGAGGACGGGATACCCGCCAAGGCGAAAGAAATACAGGGACACCGGCACTTGCTGACGTTTGTCGACGGGGCGAGGACGTGCCTCGGGAAGAACTTTGCGGTGACCGAGTTAAAGGTGCGTGGGGTGTGGCGATGCGGGTGCTTTGATAACCTTACTTTCTGCCCGGGACGGACGATAGGCGGTGTTGACGGTGCTCACAAAAAACTTTGTCTTCGAGTTGCGGGATGGCGTTGATTCCAAGATTGAGATTGGGAGGGGTCTGATTCCACGACCCAAGATGGCGGGTGAGGTGGGATGCAAGTTGCCCTTACGGGTGCGTCCGTACGTCGCCTGAGAGTTGTGTCCACTGTACCAGGATGCATGTACGAAATATATGGACAGATTCGTTCCAAAAGGTCGGAAAAGGCGCAGTCTGGCCAGCGTTGACCGCATATTGAGATCCATAGACCTGGAGAGTCTTCTTTGAGGATGTTACATTCGATGTTGCTCAAGACCAACTCAGACAAACATGGCAACAACTCGCCGACTTTATCGTTCTCGTCAGCATCGCAGGAACAAGACAAGGAAGAAGAAACCGTACGAACGTTTCCGGGGATGGATGAAATGGTCAGCTACGTATCCACACTATTGTACTCGGGTGTTCTTTGACCTGCTCTTTGCACGAAGAAGACGGGTGTAGGCATTACGATTGGATGGCAGAGCAAGACAATGTATTGAATTCGTCGTTGGCGAGAGCTGAGGTAGTGTCGTGGCGTCTGACTCGGTCTCACGAAAACGTCCCAAAAAATTCTCCCTTTCCCAGCCGCATCAGCCAAGAGATTGAAAGCCACTTTCAGCAGCTCAAGTTTGTGACTAATATGGCCCTGGACCGTCCTCTAATCTGGAACTTCTGCAAAGTTCTGGAAGGCGGCTGGGGGAAAACAGCTCTTCAGAGACACATGAAAGGACTCGGAGGGGCACGATATTGAGTGTCTGGACTTCAAGGGGTACCTCCAGCCTTGGTCGACATTATTTGCCTCACCATACCAGAGGATGGCTCGATGAATACGTCAAGGGCCGTTGGCGACATCGTTGTCTACACCACCGAAACACGATGTGACACGACATACCACCCTTGTCGCACCCTCCAACACCCTCCTCGAGACAACAATAGCGATGTGTGTACCTCACGCCACACACCACCACCAGAACGAGGGCAGCGACACGGGGGTGGCGACACAGTGTCGTCAAACCTCGCGTGCGCCCCGCGCCGAGGGCGGCGTGGTGCCATCGTCGGCAGTACAATACCACGAGCCTGAGGCCCGAGGATGAGAGGGGCAACATGTCGACGAGTCGTCGGTAATACAGGAACAACGCGCACATTCCACCACCCATCTACTCACGTTGTCAATGGCATGGGTATACTGTTGCGTAGTACCTACCTTTGATAAATCCAGTGTCTCTTACCACCTACGTGTCTGACATGTGTGCTCTTTTGTAGTACCTTCCTCACCATTTCCCGCCAGGAAAATCAATGCCTACTTACAATACGTTCGCTGTCCGAGTTGTCCAGCTCGAGATTCGTCGCGTGCCTCATACGCCAGTGGACGCGGATATCAAAAAGTAAACACCAAATATGATACTGTACAACATGGTGGGGTCTACCTAGGCACCAAGATGGATATACAGAATCCTTTGATCCAAAGGCACGTCCACGGTCCGCATCGTCTTGTTCAGCGCGTAAGCCGCGCGGGTATAATCTAGGCGCCCAGACGCATCCACCACATGCTTGTAAAACGTCGACGTGATCTTGCTCGTCTCCCCGTCGTCCACCGCCCACATCGTCCCAATCACCGAACGGAACCCAATGAACTGCATCGCCGCCGCGAGATGAATCACTTCATCCGGATTCTCCTCGTCCCCGACCGTCGTATGGCACGCCGACAGGTAGGCAAACTCGGGGTTCTTCAGATCGCACCCCATGATGCGCTGGATAGTAAAGCGGCCGTCATGGAGCGCAAACGCTGATTCGAACGGTTTTGTCCTGTCTGGGAGACCGTGGCATGCAAAGTGCACCCACTCGTTTCGGGCGAGCTCTGCAATGACTCTGGATATGCACGATGCTTCACCTTCGATATGTGTGAAGGGAACGAGGTTGCCGACGAGCTGACCAATGTTCACCAGTTCAGCTCCTACGGAAGGCAGTTCCCTCTCGCCCACGGCATTGGCTTGACCGATGGCAAGAAACCGTCTCTCTTGCGTTGCAAACCGGTGGCATTGTCTGGCACGAATGAGAGCAGTCAGGGTTGGAGTGTAGGACGAAACGTAGAGAGCGGGGAGATTGTGTTGACCCTTCCTGTACGGACCGGCAGCGTGCAAGGGTAGCAGAGAAAACTCGGCAGTGGGGCACCACCAAATGCGTGATCGAAGTGGGTAGGTCGCACGTAGGAAATCGACGATGGGGGAAACAATCCGATCCCATATTTTCCGTAAAAGCGCTGCGAGCTCCCTTGTCACGTTCGCCCTCATGACATGCGTGGTCAAGGTATGAAGCTCTCGTGACAGATCTTGAACGCCTTCCTGGGTAATCTGCAACGGAATATGGAAAGGGTCGCATCCGAGCATGATAACAAGAGCATCGCAACCGTACTGGCTGGCATTGACAATGATCACAGGTCCTTCGCTGGCAACGCACTGGAGATCTGAGAAGAGGGCAGGAAGAATGAAACGGGAGAACCCAGGCAGCTCGCGAATATTGGTAACAACACTCTGCAGTTCGAGGTTGAGCCGGCAGAGTTGTTCGTGCTGATCTAGACCAGGTGAGTCAACAACAGTGCGAATTTTGGAGGCGAGATGCCTGAACTGATCTGCCAACGACTTTCCTGGCATGCCGGATGCTGTAACATCATCCAGGGGAGAACGAAGGCGAGCGAGTTGATTCCAAAAGACACCCCGTCCTTGTTCCAGAAGCTCAACAGCTTTGGCAGGTGAATCATTTCGGAGACATGCAGAAAATGCATCCATAGCAACTGAGGATAACAGGTCGTTTAGGATAGGGAAATGTCGGGGTGAGGACGGTAGAGTTGTCAGATATTGACACAGTAACCGAAGAGCAGTTTCATATGCAAAGGCAGTTGTTGGATGCTGGAAATCTTCTGCCGCAGAGATCCATGCCCTAGTGGCAGACAGATCTCTTGAAGAAACGACCTGGTTGAGCTGTGCAAGTTGAGTGTAGAGAGAGAACAGTTCTTCTTGATGTTCTAACTGTTTTGACCACATAAACCGCTTCCAGAGGTAGTGGGCAAGGTTTTCCAATGAAATTGACCGATCAGGATGTCCTTGTGGTCGAAGGCCAAGGGCTTCTCGATCGAGGACAATGGCCTCTTCAAGGTCCTGCATGTCCCCGAGCTGGTTGTACCGGGTGAAGAGATCAACTGCAAGGCCGTTCAATGACTGCGAGCGATCAGGGTGTCCTTGCAGCCGAAGGTCAAGGGCTTCTCGGTTGAAGACAATGGCCTCTTCAAGGTCCCACATGTCCCCGAGCTGGTTGTACCGGGTGAAGAGATCAACTGCAAGGTTGTTCAATGACTGCGACCGATCAGGATGTCCTTGCGGTCGAAGGCCAAGGGCTTCTCGGTCGAGGACAATGGCCTCTTCAAGTTCCTGCATTACCCCGAGCTGGTCGTACCGGGTGGAGAGATTAATTGCAAGGTTGTTCAATGACTTCGACCGATCAGGGTGTCCTTGCGGTCGAAGCCGAAGGGATTCTCGGTGGAGGGCGATGGCCTCATCAAGGTCCTGCATGACCTCAAGCTGGTTGTACCGGATGGAAAGATCAGCTGCAAGGTTGTTCAACGACTGTGAGCGATCAGGGTGTCCTTGCAATTGAAGGCGAAGGGCTTCTCGATGAAGGACAATGGCCTCATCAAGGTCCTGCATGAACCCGAGCTGGTTGTACCGGGTGGATAGATCAACTGCAAGGCCATTCAATGACTGCGAGCGATCAGGGTGTCCTTGCGGTCGAAGCCGAAGGGATTCTCGGTGGAGGGCAATGGCCTCGTCAAGGTCCTGCATGACCCCGAGCTGGTTGTACCGGATGGAGAGATCAACTGCAAGGTTGTTCAACGACGATGAGCGATCAGGGTGTCCTTGTGGTCGAAGGCCAAGGGCTTCTCGATCGAGGACAATGGCCTCATCAAGGTCCTGCATGACCCCGAGTTGGTTGTACCGGGTGGAGAGATCAGCTGCGAGGTTGTTCAACGATTCCGACCGATCAGGGTGTCCATGCGGTCGAAGACCAAGAGCTCCTCGCTTGAGGATAATGGCCTCATCAAGGTCCTGCATGACCCTGAGCTGGTTGTACCGGGCGGACAGATCAACTGCAAGGTTGTTCAACGACTGCGAGCGATCAGGGTTTCCTTGCAGTCGAAGGCCAAGGGCTTCTCGATCGAGGACAATGGCCTCGTCGAGGTCCTGCATGACCCCGAGCTGGTTGTACCGGGCGGAGAGACGAACTGCAAGGTTGTTCAACGATTCCGACCGATCTGGGTGTCCGTGAGATCGAAGGCTGAGGGCTTCTCGGCTAACCATGATGGCTTCCTCAATGTCCCTGATCCCTCCGAGTTGTTGGTAGCGATCGCTGAGACGGATTGCAAGTTGATTCAAAGAGACGTCTCGATCTGCGTGGCCAGGGGGGCGAAGCCCCAGCGCTTCACGATCAAGGTCAACCGCCTCATCGATGCAATTGGTCCCCGCGCCTCCCCGAAACTCTTCGGCAAGAAACTCTGCACGTGCATGCAGCTGTTCAGCTGCCAGTGCCAGGTACATCATGTGTTACTAGTAGTTATCCACACGGAGATTAATATATACGTACCTTCTGAGTCCATGCTGGGTCACGAACTTCCAGGACCGTCGCGGTGGTATGACAACAAACGATGTTATGCCGTGTAGAAGAGCGCCGGGCCCTGAAAAGGCAATGCCCATTGGCTATCTCCAAACACCGTACTGCTACTGGTGCTGAACGCGCGCGAGTCTGCGCCCGGCGGTGCGATCGCTAGTGCATCCCACACATGATGGAATGAACGTGGCGGCTTCTGCATGTGATGTGTAGGCTGAAATTCATCCGACAGCCTAGTACTCCAGCCCTGAGTCGGACGCGGGTCGGCGTCACGTCGGCTTCAACTTCTAGCAGGCCTGGTAACAGTGGAATCCAGAAACGGCTTTGCAGATATACTATCCGCAGGCGCTTCTTGTTTAGAACATCAAGTAAGGCCACTGCTAGTTAACCGCACGCAGTACATCAATTGGACTATATACGGTGCACCTGTTCTCTTTGCCACAAGTTACAGTACTGTAGTTCATTGATACTCCTTGGGTGAGCTAGGCACTCCACGCCATCGAGACATCCCGGCCGATGGCATCGTACATAGAACTCATCAGGAACGATGTTTGCTGTCACGAGTCTCGCGACTCGTATTCATGGCCTTCATCCGCCTCAGAATTTGTCCTGTCACTAAAGAGTGAACTGAAGATACCGAGTTGGTTAAAATTCGTAAGTCTGGCGATGTACAATATTTCATTCATTCACTTTACCTCCCACAAGGACCCGGTTTCATATACCAACCGGAACGTAATCGATCTCGGACAATGCGGACAAGGCCTTCGACCAGGAGATGGAACAGCGACTACATGTTGTATTCGACACTACGCTTCTTGGAATAATAGAGAATGTATACCTGATCAGAGACATCCAAAAAGCATTCGGTGTGTTTTCAAGGATGACCTCCCACCAGTTGATGCTGCACTCGGGCCGCACATGCAAGAAGTGTGGCCACACTCAAGAAACAACTAGGTGTGGTAAAATTTGACCTGAGAAGACGCTTCCAGTCGACTTGCGAATTCTTAAACAAAGTTTCTCAGCCACCTTTCAGGCATCCTGATACTAAGACACCACCAGGAGAGTGGTCCTGTGTAGATGCGAACATTGGATAACTGTTCAACATCTTGCCTCAGCACGTCTGCTTCTGCATCATGGAGGGATGTTGACAACAGGAGCTGATTTGTCTTTAGTGGATCTTCATAAGTGCATGTACAACCTCGCCGATCATTGACTGAGGTCACGACCAGATCCATTAATGCCAGTCACCGCAATAGAGTCCAAGAGAGAAGGCGCTGTGCTAGTTGGACACGAGAGCAACCTGCGCGGGACGGTCTTCGACAAGTTTGTGTCGCAACCCAATTTACACCAATCTGGATTGGGATCACTGATTCACGATCGGCGCTTCTTAGGTGTGCAGGGAATTTATCTGCTGTGTAATACGCAACAACCTTGCATACGACGTACCGCTGCCCGTCAGGTAATGTCGAATTTGGACCACAGTTGAGCCAGATCAGATGTTTCTTTTTTTATCGCCCGTTCTGTTATCTTTGCTTTCCTTGTTCAGCTCGTCACCACGACGATGTTATCTTGATAAACATATTCGCAATTTCGCAAGCACGCACTACGGACTACATAAGGAAATTAGGCTTCTTTTGCACGTGACCTTTCATTTATCTTCGTGACTTCTCCTCACTGATTCGTCTCCTCGAGAGACTGCTGAGGTGTGTTTCAGTTATTGGCACGACACGTCGCTTATATCTGTTTAGTTAAAACCTTACTAGCCCTACAGGCCCTACACATATGACCAGCCAAATCGCTAACCTCGGCCCGTTTAGCACCGATGGAAGGCGAACTGTCGGACCCACACATAAAGAATGGACTGTCATCGGGGGCCGGTGACAAATAAAAGTAACTGCCAGAGCGGTACACCGCTCGACAGAACTCCTTCCAGAACACCATGATCGACTCACTAATCCTGACAGCGTCGGGGATCATCAACAACAAATTTCTCGCTCAAATTGGTCCCTATCAATGGTATGCATTCGACGCCGGTCTCGTTTGCGTTGCAACCTGGGCCCTCCTGCGATGGCTACGCACGTCACGTCGGCAACTTCGCACGACCCGCCTTCGAGGACCACCGGGCGAAAGCTTCCTCTACGGTGTCGAAAATCGCATCATCGACGCAGAGGACTCAGGCGCCGTGTATGAAACGTGGGCGAAAGAATATGGACCGGCATATACGATCCCATCTGCACTTGGGAGCAAGAGGATCATCTTGTGTGATCCCAAGGCGATCGCACACTTCTATGGCAAAGAGACGTGGACATATATACAAACTTCATCGAGCAAGAAAATAATGGCAAATATGGTACGTGACGCACGACACGTTTCATGTCGCATATGAAACCAACGCATGTATCAAGTTCGGAAAGGGTCTATTGTGGGCTCATGGAGAAGATCATAAGAGGTACTACATACATAAGACATTCGAGATTCAAACGTGAACGTTTTGCCAGGCAACGCAAATCTTTGACGCCGGCTTTCAACATCCCCGCAATTCGTCAGTTGACAGCAATTTTTTACGACTCGGCATACAAGGTCTGTATGGTTCATGGGTTGAACTTAAATACCGACTTGCTTTAAGGTGAAAGGTGCTTGGGAGAGCCTAATCGGGGCCAACACCGGGGAGGAAAGCACTCTCATCGAAGTCCAGGACTGGTGCGTCTCACGATACTGCCTTTCGTACATCCACAGCGTCTGATTGGCGATTGTTCAAGGATGAATCATATATCGTACGTACCACACGAGCCACTTCTTACGAATACATTCATCGCTACTGCAACAGGCTCGATACGATCGGTCTTGCAGGCTTCTCTCATGATTTTTCTGCACTCGAAGGCAACCGTGCGAGCGTTACCGAAGTCTTTGACTGGTTTTCCACGTCTTCTCGCATGACCGCCTTTGACAAATTCCTCCTACTCTTGGGAGCAATCTTCCCATTTCTTGCATTGGCACCGACACCACTCCAGAAGCTCAACACTGCCATGGAAGAGATCTCAAACGTATTACTTGCCAAGACACAGAAAGAGATGGAGATGGGAGTGGTCGGTGGCAAGGAAGATATCTCTATCATTGGGGTTCTCAGTGCGTCACCATTCCCCGTGACTCTTGCATGTTTGCTTACCCGAAGGGTAGTCAAGGGAGCAACTTCCGAGTCCCAGTTGTCAAAAGATGAAGTCATAGCCCAGGCAAATCAGTCATTCATGCGACTCTACACAATGATTGACATTTTTTCCAGATGAAAACGTTACTCATCGCTGGGTATGAAACGACTTCAAGTATGTCATCTATTTAATTTTGGAAGGAATCATTGTTCATTCCTCCAGGTACCTTAAGTGTGAGTACATCACGGATTCAACATCCATCTACAAACCTTTCTTCTAGTGGGCACTGCTCGAACTATCCCGCAATCCAGACGTCCAGACGATATTACGAATGGAGCTTCTCGAACACGGCGCAGATCCGACATACGATCAACTTTTGAACAGTCTTCCCTATCTCGACGCCGTCGTGCACGAGATCCTCCGAATTCACCCCCCACTCGTCGAGTTCACGCGCGTCGTACGTCCATCGAGATTTCCCTTTCCATCCGCCGTATCACATTGCCACAGGCCATCAAAGACGACGTCATCCCCCTCTCTGAACCAGTTCACACCGCATCAGGGGACCTCGTCGACAGCCTGTCCATCACACGAGGCACATTGGTCGCCATCCCGATTCAATGCATGAACCGATCCGTCGCGGTCTGGGGTGAAGACGCCAAAGTGTTCCGCCCGAATCGCTGGCTGGCGCAAGGTGAGAACGGGATACCAGCCAAGGCAAAAGAAATACAGGGACACCGGCACTTGCTGACGTTTGTCCACGGGCCGAAGACGTGCCTCGGGAAGCACTTTGCAGTCACCGAGTTGAAGGTGCGTGTGGTGTGACGATGCGGGTGCTTTGATAACCTTACTTTCTGCCCGGGGCGGACGATAGGTGGTGTTGGCGGTGCTCGTCAAAAACTTTGTCTTCGAGTTGCGGGACGGCGTTGATTCCAGGATTGAGATTGAGAAACGTCCGATTCCGCGACCCAAGATGGCGGGTGAGGTGGGATGCAAGCTGCCCTTACGGGTGCGTCCATACGTTGCCTGAGAGTTGGCATGTCGCGTGCCCACTGTACCAGGATCCATGTATGAAATATATGTTTGCAGCCAGAGGACCTGACCGTGCTATATGTTTATTGGTACATGAGATGCATAGATAGACTGGGATTACCCCGGCCATCGCAGGTCCAACCGGCCCTCGTACGAGAGTCGGTATATACTCAAGTCATCGATTCCTCACAATTTGATAATTCGGGAGTTCAAGAAAGATGGAAGCAACTCGGGATTGTTCAAGATCACTGGAATCTGAGTCATGACGGGAAATAAACCATGATCCATGCTAAGTGGACTGCCATTCATGTCGGGCATACCGAGACTCCATGTAGCAACTGTGTGACTCTAGAATGACACGCTCTCGAGCAATGTTGATGCCCATTGATCGAAGAGACGGGACCGATCGTGTTGAAAGAATATATATAAGTTGAGCTAGATGCCAACGGCAGACAACGATGAACATGCCTGCCGGTCGTCTCTTCGATAACCCCGGTGAGTAGCAAACATTGTTTGACTGCGATCGTGATGCCCAAAGTGAACGCCTACATCGTCCGACTGGCCGTTGTGGTAGTCCATTGGACGAAACCTGTCTCTGAGTCCTTCTTGGTGTACTGCATAGAGCGAAACAGTGATCCATTATCGGAAGGAGGAAACTTACGGGATGCCGTTGTTAAGAATGTTATTGGCCACTTGAGCGAGTTGTCGAGCTTGTAGCAATCGATGCGCTCCCTGCGAAATGGCACTGCCGATAAGTTAAGACACTTGTCATTTTCACGACGAGCGTTCCGAGGTGAGTGGACAGATGAGGTAAAACGCACCTTATCGAGGATGTGTCAAACCTTCCGCCGTCGTTGGCGGTGGCGGTCCCGTCTGCCAGTCATCGCAAGAGCAGAGTAAGAGCAGAGTCTGGGACGAAGGAAGGCACAGCGCGAGAACTATGAAGTTGGACATGAGAGCAAACTTGCGCGGCGTCTTCGCGCTGCTTCACGCCAATTAGGATTGGGTTCCGATGGAATCGCGAGAGGCGCTTTGTGTGCAGGCGCTCTTGTTTTTCTAGGCTTCTCGATACTAGAAACGCGATGTGAGTCTGGTTGCAAACCACGGACCGCTGGCTGTCGGCGGTGAGATTGTACTCGTCACTCAAAGTCGTGGTGACTGATGTCGCCTGCACCGGTACCAATGGCAAACACGATTCCAGTTTCTCGTGTTCAACTGTTTTAGAGAGCTCTTTGCGGCAGAACCACAAGCACTAAACGACGTGGCAGAGCTTCGAAATACCTGTCTGAGGTCGAGAGAACGAACGTTGCTTTGTAAGGAGTGCCTCTCTCTTTCTTCTCACACTATGTACTACGATCACAGAATGATACATCGACTGAGCTTGACCCTGCGGCAGCTCCATAGCTCGACTTCGACCCATTTTACTGGCTCAAAACGGGCTTTGATATACCGCTCCACGTCCACGACAACCTCTGCGAACTTTGCTCAGTCGAGTCGCTCCTCAGACTCGAAAATTCCAAAAACGGCGCCCAGCGTCCTCCTCAGGTCACCATCAATCGAAAGTCTGAAAGAACAAGACATCGACATCGACTTAATACCCAAGAACCAAATCCATCTCCTCCTTACCGATCGCGCTGCCGAGGTATCATTTCCTTCAATCTTATTTTCCGACTTGGTAATCTCTGTCGTTCTAGCAACTCCGGCGGATAGCCACCCGGGAGGGCCCTGACATCGCCCTACGCATATCCGTTGAGTCTGGCGGATGCCACGGATACCAGTATAAAATGGGACTTGCAGGCGTACGCGATGCAGAGGACTAGTGAGTTGTCTGTGGGGTCGCGTTCTCGCTTCGTTCTAGCTCATTCATCATTCTACAAGTCATCTCACCCATCCCGATATCCGCCCTTCGAATGTGTACATCGATGCTGTCTCGCTACCCATGTTGAATGGGTCGACGGTGGATTATGCCACCGAGCTCATTGGGAGCTCATTTCGGGTGACCGGGAACCCGCAAGCGAAGGGAGGTTGTGGCTGCGGTGTCAGTTGGGAGCTAAAGGAATAGACCTCTCACCCTGAATACATCCCTTGTTCCCAACGTGAGTCCGCTTCCCTCTCAGTGTCCATCCTCGGGTTCACCTGCACGGTCGAGGAAGCAGCGCACTGGTGCATGAGACACAGCCGCATGAAGTTGCCGGTATGAAGTCCATTTTGTGCTGTGGAAACACACCTCTCCCAATCTCACTCTTGGTCGCAACCGAACACGAGATTCTTGAGGAGCACCGTCTCACGGTCTGTCAAAGAAGCAGACGTTCAGAGTCGATGGTCCCCCGTGTCACCTTATCTATGACGCACTTCAATGTGTATTTCTGCCGGCTTGTAGCCTGTACAGGCGGACCCGCGCCGCAGCTTGATGGTGGTGACATAACCTAGTTTCGCAAGACCACCTAGACCGAACTGACCCATTTCGCCAACGTTCCACATGCCTGGTTCGGTGAACCGATCGGTCATAGACACAACCAAATAGTACTCAAATCTGCGATTGTACACTCCTGCGTGAAACTTGAATCAGACTGTTCTGGACATTTTCGAGAGATAATACATTGCCATGTACTCTCGATGTTACAACCTAAGCAATGCAAGGTCGCACACGCAGAGGTTCCTTGCATCCCGCCTCACCCATCACTTTCGGTCGTGGGTTGAACCTGTCGCGGTCTCAATCTTGGTATCAATGCCATCCCGCAGCTCAAACACAAAGTTCTTCACGAGAACGGTCCACACCACCTATCGAAAAGAACCACGTCGTCGTTGTTGGTTTTGGTACATACCCGTTCCTACGGGTCTGTACCCATGCAGTTCCCTAGCTAAGCGAGGGTGACTGCCTGTGCACGATTGCAAGTGACTGCGTTGTCGTGAATTGTTTGAGTCTTTTGAGAGGGCTCCAGCACCAGAAACTGACAAACAGAGACAAAGTCTGGAAGCAAGTCCTGGTCACCAGTGTCCCTAAAGGTCCAGGAATTATCTTGCTCTTTGCCATCTGCGTGTCCGTCAGGGTGAAGGAGTCGCAACTTTGGGGTAGGGTATGATGATCAATCAATGATCGCCTTTGCTTTATTCTGGACCATACCACCGCTTGATGCCAACACAGCTGATGTAGAGACTCAGATTACCAGCTCCTCAGTTCTCGGTACATCAACCTCTTCCCACCTCTTCTTCCTTTTCCTCTCAACCCGAAGCGACGTACGACCGCACCCGCAAAGGTAACTGGCAGCCTTTTTCACCCACAAGCTTGGGTCGTGGAAACACACCCCTCGCGATCTCAATATTGGAATCGACGCCGTCGCGCAGCTCAAACACGTAGTGCTTGACGAGCACCGTCAACACCGCCTACAATAGAACAAGCAGTCAGAATCACCATACACCACACTCCTTGTTCTCCATTTCCCCCGCCAACCCACCTTGAACTCGGTGAGAGAAAAGTTCTTCCCCATACATGTCCTCGGACCATCGACGAAGCTGAGCAAGTGTCGATGTCCCGGGATTTCCTTGGCCTTCTCAGGTATCCCGTTCTCGTCGTCCTCGTCCTCGAGCCATCGACTTGGTCGGAAGCATTTGGCGTCCTTGCCCCAGAAAGCAGCCGAGCGGTTCATGGATTTCATCGAGATCGCTACGAGGGTTCCTTTGGCGATCATCAGACTAGACACCCACTTTCCAGATTTTGTGCGGACGGGTTGGGAAAGCGGCATAACGTCGTCCTCGACGGCCTGTCCGTGGATACAGCGATCGCCACCAGCAATACCGCAGCGAAAGCAGAAAGGATATGATCAGCATCATGATATAAGAGGGGTGAGCGGCGACGTACGACACGCGTGACTTCTTGGATAGGCAAGTGGAGACGGAGGACCTCATGGACGACAGCGTCAAGAAAGGGAAGGCCGTCAGTGAGTTCGTCGTACGTGGGGTCTGCTCCATGTACCAGCAGTTCATCCCGCAGTCTTGTTTGCACGTCTGGGTGACGCGACAGCTCGAGTAGAGCCCACTGAGAGCGTGGGCGTGAATCAATGCATGGAAGAGATACGAGTGTCAATCACCGTCAAGGTTACTAAATCCGAGGACAATGAGCCAAGTCGCGTTCAGGACGATAAAGACGCACTGGATATGGTTTCATATCCTGCCACGAGCAACAGTTTCATCTACAAATTCAAGTTCGTGATAGACCCCTCAATTGACGCAGTGTGTTTACCTGAGCCACCACTTCTTCTTTTGTCAAACGAAACCCTGAATCACCACTCGCTCCCCTGACTTATTCGGTCGAGTCAGCTATACGGCGGCAGAAGCTTTGGCATCAATCACATACTGAGCAACCCAATGATGGACCTCTCTTCCTTTCCTCCAGCTACCCCGAGGTCCAACTCCTTCTCTGTCCGGGCGAGCAACGTATTCGATATTTCTTCCATTGCGACACTGAGCTTCTGGAAGAGCTTCGTTCGTGATGTAGGTACGTGCGCGAGGATCGGGAAGACCTGTCCCAGGAGAATAATGGCTTTGTTGAGGGCCATGGAACGAGGGGACGTTATAATGGTGTCGAACGCTTCGGTGACGCTCGCGCGATTGCCTTCCAGTGCGCCAAAATTGTGAGAGAAACCCGCGAGACCGATGGTGTCCAGTCTGTTGCAGTCATTAGAGTTGGACACATGGTGGGAAAAAAGGAACGCACGATATGTAATTCATCCTTCAGCATTGCAACGTCAGAAACGATGAGAGAGCAGGAATGACCATTGGATGAAACGTACCAGCTTTGGACATCGATGAGAGCGCTGTCCCCGCCGCTCGACTCGATGAGGACATCCCAAGCAGCTTTCGCCTAGAAAGCGGGTTCACAATCACATCAGCAGAAGACAGAATACACTTTGAAGGGGATCTCACCTTGTATGCTGAATCGTAGAAAATCGGCGTCAACTGCCGAATCGCAGCGATGCTGAAAGCCGGGGTCAAAGATTTACGTTGTCTGCCATAGTTGATCAAAGTTTGCCCCGCGAGTCCGTCGAATATACCTTTTATGATCTTCTCCATGAGCCCATAGAAGACCCCTTCCGTACTACATTCAAACATCAGTCACTCTGGAATACGAAAGTGTCGATCACGCACGTAAATGGCAAATGATTCCTTGGTAAACGGGGTCTGAATATATGTGCGCGACTCCTTTGAATAGAAATGTGCGATCGCCTTGGGATCACACAACATGATTCGTTGACTCCCCAGAGTCGACGGGACGGCATATACTAGACCGTATTCATTTGCCCACGCTTCATACAGGGCCCCCGCATCCTTGGCACTGCGGATACGCTGCCCGACTCCGTAAACGAAGCTGTCACTAGGTGGTCCTCGGAGCTGTGTCGTGTAGAGTTGCCGGCGGCAAGCACGGACCAGTTGAATGAGGATCCAAATCGTTGCGCAACCAAGAGTGATATCGAATGCACGGCATTGATCAAGGCGAATGGAAGACATTAAGGTGACCAGGGCTTCCGACGCCGTCCTGGTCGGGGATGATACGTCGATTGGCATGGTCGATGGAGCAAGGATGGAGATGGGGGTAGTGGACGGCGGCGGTTGGTGCATTTACGTTTTGATCCTCTGATACTTTTTGTAAGTCGCATTCCTCTGCACCCCGGTTTGTCACGAAGCTGCCGAGATTAGCCGTTCATTTGAATCACAAAAAATCATTTACCACTGAAAAGGGTATATCCCTTCCAATAGACCACCTCCATGCAAGCGTCGAGCTAAGCACGGGGGACGAACTGGGTGCGGTAGTTTATGGAAAGCCGGACACAATGGCGATCGTACTCCGACACTTCGGCACGACGAGTAAGGCAATTCCATTACATGATTAGACATGGGTGTCACGATCCACATCAGGCTCCTACCCACCCACATAATGTAGTGACTGTGTCAGGCCCATTCTAAACATACTGGTGCACTGCTGATAGAGTATGTAGGGCCCATCTCAAATATGTTGACATGTCACTGACAGAGTCACCGATAGAGTCAGTTGGGCCCATTGTATGTACAATATGACACTGCCGATAGACAGTGAGGGGCCCACATTGAATACACCCAGATACAGTAGTCAGGCCCATCTTATACATATACAGTGGTGACTGCGGACCCAAGGGGGTAGCCTAATCACACTGTTAACCAACTCGGCGAGAAACTAGATCCGCTCGATCTATGATGTAGCCCAAGAAAAAAAAAACAAGAGTAAAACGGAAAGTCAGCGATATCATAGCACGTCCAGCATCTGTGCGCTCGCGACCAGCACGGTCAACGGCGTGTCCTCCTGCACCCGAACAATGATAAGACTCTCTGAGGCAACCCTCCTATACTCGGCCACGTTTTGACGGGTCGGCGTGAGCAACAGTGCCCCAAATGGTTGTCTCAGCCGAGCGACAACTCGGAGAGCTTCCGTTCGCTTATCCGCCAGTGATACAGGCGAAGGTGACAACAGCGACGCCGCATCTTGAAGTCTGGCGCCAAACGACAGTCCAAATCGGGAAGCGAGTCGGGCTGTTCGCGATTGGCCAGCAGCTGGGATGACATGACCAGGGGGCAAGGGTGGCTCGCCGATAAGTAACTTGTCTTCCCGTGCCGTCTTGTCCTCCGAGTCGGATACCGTCTCGATCATACTTCCGACAGGCTGTCGGTTGAGAAGAAAGTCGATCCATGGATGGATAAGGGTCAGAGAATCCAAACTGGTGAGATCTTCAGAGGAAGTGATCTCTACAATCCCAAGAGCATCTGTCTTTGCCCGGAACATGCGGCCTGACGTGCCTCGGGTTACTGATACGGGGCCAAGTCTGAAAACGAGGCACGGAAGTTTTATCCGTTTTCCCGAAAACGACGGGACAGGAAGCCCATAGAGACGATCATACAACTTCATAGCATAAGTGAGATTGAGTGAAGAGGAGCGCAGTCGAGTGATTATTGTGTCCGTTTCGCCGTTTGTGATGGAGGGAATGTGTGACGTTGGCAACTCTTTGAACACAATGATCTTGGCAGGGAGACAGCTATTGAAACTCCCGGATTTCCCAGTCCAAGCAAGAATGGTAGTGTCTCCTGAACTCGCGAGTAGCTGAGCCAACAGCCGACCGAGTGCTTGGTTCCCTTCGCCATACACGACCGGTAACGACATGGAGAATATCCCAAGCAACGAGTAGGCCGCATCCTCCTCGAGGGTCGCCTGCCGTGTAGAAGCTAGAAAGAGCTTCACGCGTATGTCATCTAGACCCGGTTGGAGTGCTGACAGGGCTTGCGCTGAGGTACGCGTTGCTTCTTCCATTTCCGAGAGAACTTCGGGTGACTCCTTGTGGTTAGAGATGTCGAGACCTCTATAATGCGTCCAATCCTCGTTGTAGTACAGTACTACACTGGAGGCATGATATTCTTGGAATGTCCATGCACGGGAGTTCCAGATACTCTTGATGAGATCACCACGTCGCGACGGGGAACGAACTCCACGGAGTAACACGAGAGTGAGAGCAGAATTCTGGTACCACTTGAACATGGAAACCAACGCCTCTTGGAGGACGAAATGATCTGCCTTGTTGATACAACATGTATCGCTCCAAGCCCATACAAAACCTGCATCTCGCACGATCTTGCAAAATGTCTTGAGTTTGTCATGGGTGACGGATTTGTCGAGATCGTACACCACCATATGGATGACTTCCTCAAAGACTGGCTCGTTTGCTTCCCACTTGTGTGAAAACATGGCATAACGATAATATCGGGCAACGTCGTGCATGATGCTAGCATGGTCTATATTCGTCGTCATGGAGGAGATCAACTTGGTGAAGAGTGGGAGGGACTCGAATGCGGCCGCTTGTTCATATTTGTCGAGCAGCCGGCCAGAGGTAGTATTGATTAGGATACGTGGGGAGTCACGGATAACATCTTGAATGGCGCTTCGGATTGCCACTCTCGATTCTCCTGGTGTGACGTACTGACTCTGACGCTCTGCAAGGCGACATCAGCAAGTGATCTTAGGAAGATATTATTGACAACATCACCAAGGATCTCCGGATCGGACGACTGAGACATCTTCAATAGCATAACCTCAAATGCATCAATTGCGTTTTCGTAATCGCCTCCCTCGTGTAATGCAGCGTGCTTTCTTTCATAACCCCATGGGGACAAAGGATCAATCTCGATCACCTGGCAATTTTATCAGTAGTAGCTAACCACCTTAATGCACAGACATACATGATTTGCGTCGTTTAATGCTGCCTTCCACGAAACCGCAAATAGGTGAGCCTTGCTGCGCTTGATAAAGAGACCTTGCGGCATGGTGGGATGGAACGCCAGTACCGCTGAATAATGAGAGACTGCATCATCATGATGTCCAGCACTGATTGCGGCATCTCCAAGGTTCTCGATCTTTTCCAGACAACGATGGTCAAAATCTACCTCACAACCGTCCCATCAGCTTTATTAACGCCTACTTCTTGCGTGAGACCACTTACCTCGGACCCATAGCAGTTCACCATGCATATTGACGTTTATCTCCTGGGCCAACTCCTCCATCATTTTTCTGAGGCATTCGCTTGCATCTATAAGGCTGTCGATAGATTCCAAATATTCACACAAAGTACAGTAGATCATAAACCTCGGAAGTGTGAACTTGAAATATGAATGTCAGAGGCAATGCAGAGTATAAGGGTGAAGTAAGATATTCACATGGATAGCAGAAACCAAGGTATCCTTCCATGAGCGAGTTGCTAATGATGCACTTGCCCACTCCTTTAAAAGTTGTAAAGTAGTAGGCTTACTGATGATCCCATGGAGGATAGTTTCTCCTCCGTGCTGCACTGCTTGTGAGGTCATGAAACCTTGGCCATCGAGAAGGGAGAGACATCTATGGGTAAAATCTGAGGTAGTCTTAGACATAGGTAACCGGACAGACTGAAACCCAGCTTACCTGCAATCCACTTGACATTGTTACCACTCATGTATATCTCATTTCCAAGCATATCTATCATCTGAAGAAAGGACTCTGTTGAATCATCAACATGACTTGCTGCAAACAGAGCTTCGCAAGAATGCTGTTGAATCGTTATATTGAGATTATCAAATTTCCATCCAGATATCTATCAAAAGGTCGTCATTTTTTGATGCATAACAAGATAGTCACTAAGAAACCTCACTAGTGAGACTGCCAAGAGTGCCGGGTCGTGGTAGCATGGCATTAGGGTTTGGGCACAGTCGAATGACTGTACCGCCTGCTCATAGTCACTGCGCTCCATCTGCGCGTTGGCAAGCAGAAAGTACATATACGCCTGTCAGGAGGGTCAGCAGCGATCCACGATAGTGGTATTGATGCATACGTGCCTGAACTGCATAATAAAGTGAGTTAGGTGAGATTGTAGCAATGAGATCATCTAAGCGAGATATTGCATCGCGGGGCTCTCCGGCGATACACATGATGATAGCCTGAAGGGGATGTATGTTTGTGAGGCAAGTAAGGAGGGAAAAAAAAAAAAGACCTTGACGAGGAGGAGAAAGGCAACATGGGACGAATAGAAATGCTCGAGTGCAATATCGCAAGTTTGGTAGGCTTTATCCCTTTCACCCTGGCCGACATGTGCTATGCTCTTTGCGATGAATGCAATTGTAGATGGCTGGATGTCGATGGCCTTGGTACAAATCGATGTGAGGGCCAGTATTGGGATAGAAATGAACAACTACTCTCTGAGCATCCTCGAGTGCCGCATCCCAACTTCCCTGACGCGCCCGCACGAGAGCTCGATTGGCGAGAGCATGGTGTGTTGGAGTCTGAGACATAGTGATTGCTGCGGTCAATAATTCTTCCGTGGTTTCCAGTTGATTTTCTTTCCATGAGCTGAGGGCGGCGTCGTTGATCTCGACCTCGGGCTCCCGGAGAGTGGGGCACAGACGAGATGATGGGATTGCTTCCTGTGCGGAAGGTGGTCAATTCAGATACGGCAGCACAACACGATATCACTCACGACGATGCCGTGACGAGACATACTTTTGATACTGATTTTCCCGTCCTTGCTGCCAATTGCGATAAACTCGCCATTGGGCGAGAATGCGATGGAGAACACCTTCTGGGTGTGTTTAATGATACCGAGCATGGCATACGTTGCTGTGCCCCAAAACGACACCGCACGGTCAGTGGAAGTGGAATATGCAATGAATTGGCCATGCTTTGGTATGGCAATGCACGAGGAGAGGCCGCTACTGGGGACTGGCCATTCCGTGACCGCCGTCCCTGTAGTTCCGTCGTACACCTTGATTTTGTTCTCGGATAGCACGAAGAGACGGTCGTTGGACCAGGCAAGACCACCGACGGTGATGTTCACTGTGATTTCGACAAGTAATTTGAAATCGCCATTGCTGCCATCCAAGATTTGAACGGCTCTGTTTCTCGCAATTGCGATGCGATCGCCTCGGGGCGAGAACTTGGCTGCTTGTCCATCTCTCATACTAAAGGATAGGTTCGAGTCGCAGAGTATCCGTAGTTGTTCGCACGTCCCGGTGTCCCAAATAATGGTTGAGCCTTCAAATAATACGGAGACGAATCTTGTCGAGTCGGGCGAGAAATCGACTGCACAGACCTCAGACCTCCATCTCTTATCCATCTCGTACTCCAAGACTCGTCTGTACGTCCTTTTTTCTGTGTTCCACATGATGACTTTGAAGTTCTCTCCGGCTGCGATCCATTTGCCATCGCTTGACACAGCGAGACAGCGGACTTGACGGGCTTTGATTCTTGCCATTTGCCACTTCCCGATACCCACTGGCCACAGTCCAATCCCCTCTTCGTCGCCGCTCATGATGAGCTCACCATTTGCGGAGAATGCTACTGTCCATAACTCCCTACCGACGTCGATTTCATAATTCCCTTTCCAGGTGGTCAGTATAACGGCGCTCCATCTTACGAGTACCCACCGAACATCATCGACGATGGAGTCAATGGTTGACGAGCAGTACGAAAAAAAAAAAAAACTCGTGGGTATTATCCTTATCGATCCAGATCAATACTCACGTCGGCGCTTGATCATCATTGGACGTGCGCAGTGACTAGTGACGGGTCTCCTCACTCGGGGATTTGGATTGGTCGGTATCAGAGATGTCTGCGGCTACTTTATGTATGCGATCTTGTCTCGCTCCAGCTCACTCCCCGGATCAAACGTGCCAAGATTCTGATCACAACTTCTTCCTCATATAACGATGGAATGGAGCCATGAACACGCGAGTGCGATGTTTGACTAATATGGTCACTACAGTAGATATGCCAATAATGCATACGACTGGGACCGACTGGTCCCTGATGCAAGGCGGGGGAGATGCAACTGGGGATTCTTCTCACGGTGTGACACAGTGTGACAAACAAGAGTAATTTCTTGCGTGAATGCAGCGTGATATGTTCCACCACTATCTAGGAGCTAAAAACCTATCCAAGGACGTCTGTTTCGCATTCGCCAGCTCCTCTTGTCGCAACGCAGCACGGTAAGTACGAGTCTTTCCTAATAAATCAAATGCAAGCTGAGGGTCACCATACTGCATGCAACCAGACTCGAGCTGTTCGCACAGCTGGATGAGCTCTGTTCGTGTCGCTGTTGGGCCGGCTGGCTCTCCTTCATCCTCGTCTTCGATCTCAATGATGCCGTCATTTGCGATTTCTCGTCGTACTTCATCGGCAATGGATTTCTCGAGATTGCTTTCATCAAATCTTGGTTCCTCTATCTCCTGCTCTTCCACAGGATCAAGAAGTTCGTCTACTGTTGGTAGTGAGCCAAATATGCGATTTCGTGATTTGAGGTCATCAACTGATTGCATGAGTTCAGCTTCGGCGGTGGTCAGTTGACTTGGTTGTTTCGGGCGCGCAGGAAGACGGATTTTAAGGCCTGTGCGCTGCCGTGCTGCTTGCTCGAGTTTGTCGATGGCAATCAACGCTGTCTCTGTATCCTCTTCATCAGTTACAACCTTTAGTGCTGCTTCCCACTGTTCTGCCTGGTATCTCTCACCAAGATATGCTTGCAATCGGATTTCTGTTTCCGGCCGTGTGACCTCAGGAAGAATCGCAAAATCTTGGATGATTTTCCAAGCAGCTGGATCAGCATGAGCAGGTGCTGATGAGGCCTGAGGAGATGGATTGTATTTCAAGACTCCTCCACGTGCAATAATAGATTCACTGAAAAAGCTAGTGACTTAGCACGCCATGCAAGACCCAACTTTGCCTAATCACGTACGGTTGGATCAGCGTATGATCCCAGCAATGCTGAATTGTCTCTGTCGTGACTGCATCCCAAGCATTTTTTGCCATTGTCATTGCTTCGAGAAGATCAATCTTGTAGATCTCTTGTTTGCCTGCTGCATCTCGCTGGAGAGCATGCCTGTTAAAATTCTTCCGATATAATGCTTTAAAGCATCGAATAATCCCTGCATCGCACGGTTGCAAAAATGGAGTCATATTGGGTGCAAAATACTCCAGCTGGATGTTTCTTGGAGTATATGAGATGGTATGGCCAGAGAAATTGTCCATGAGCAGGAGGATTTGGCGGTTTTCACGTCGCATCCTCAAATCTAGTTTCTTCACCCATCTAAATATCAATGTAAAATTAGTGAAAAGAAATTTAAAAAATAATTATTCGTACTCTTCAAACAGTTCACCTGTCATCCATGCATTTGTATTGCTGCGATAATAAAATCCCCGTTCATCAGGGGTTTCCTTTTTGAAGCAGCGAGGCTGGGCATATTTCCCAATAAAAAACGGCTCGAGTTTGTCGGTGCCGTCTGCATTGCAAGTTAACGCAATTGTAATGCGAAATTTATCCTTTTTGAGTCCACTCATTTGTTTCATAGAAAGACCACGATCAGGTGGTGCACTAAGATTAGGTTCAGTGAGTCGCTGCTCATAAACTCTGAGGCTGTTAGCTTACTAGGGAAAAAAGGATGTCTCGTCAACATTGTAGCGGTCACATTTCGGAAACTTTGCCACTAATTGCTGGCATCGGATGCGTTCAGCCTCAACAACCTCTAGATCAATTGAACCAGCTTCGCCATGTCGTCTGTTTTGGCGGATCTTGTAGGCAATGCAAAATTTCTGTACCCAACTATTTCCATCCAGCCTTTCTTCCTCTGGAACATTGAATTCCTTCTCGAATTGCTGTCGCTTCTCCTTCAACAGTGGGCCTGTCACTGCCAAGCCCTTGTCTTCAACGTGTTGCAACCATAGAACAAGTGCCCGCTCAACATCAGGCCGAGTGACGCTGCGTGCCTTCTTTCCAGATTAGGCATTTGGATAACTTGTGACCCGTTCTTCCATTTTAGATCACTCACGCAGCTTGTGGGAGAGGGTGGATTGATCAAAAATGAGAGCCCCAGTAGGTAAAGTCTTGAAGTGCTCAACGACATGTCGCTGATTAATGCCAGGATGTGCGTCAATGTAGGAATAGACCGTCATCCAATCAGCGAGAGTAAGATTCTCGCGAGACCGTAGCTTCACCGGCTGAGCAGAGGTTTTTGGTGCATCCTTTGCGGGTTTTGGTCGCTTTGCAGGTTTCCGAGTGTCATGAGTGTCAACAGGATTGGCAGCAGGGTCAGGTTTGCTGATTGCCTTGCGCTTTAGAAGCTGGGAGCTCATCTTAAGACTCGAGAGGGTTAAACTCATATTTTGGACATCACTCGCTGTAGATATAGTTATCGTACAATGGGTAGTGGCAGACAAAGCTTTGGGCACTCCACCAAGTCCACCCTGCCAATGGCCACATCCACCCGACTCCACCATGACCCGAAATTGCATCACGGACATATTCACCAATGCATTATGCATTATGCAATATTCATTGTTGTTGGGTGGGCCCACATCGGGACCACACTGAAGTTGATGCACTACCGTGGATATGCATGTCGGGCATATGCATTGTGGGCATACCTACTGTATATGGTGGAGCAGCTCGACATCCCTCCTGAGAAGGCCATCGTCAATACGCTCACTGCCAGGGATAAAACACGTCGTTCGTATGTTTTGTTCTTTTGTCTCGACGACTCCTGTCCGACTTCGTGGCGAGCCAGTGACCCGAGGAAACAGTGATTCATGTTGCTCATGTATAAGACGCACGCACGTCCCCTTAGTCTCGAGGATGGGGGCGTTTCTTTCTTGACCCTGGCAGTGGCATGGGTCTTGTGTGTATGGCCTTTCATGGTCTGATATCGAGGCGGTTCATATGCCGTGCACAGAGGCAGTTTGATTCTTTTCCCCCATCTTTGGGCGTGGGACATTGAATGTGGTGTCAGCGACGTTATAGCCAATCGACCATTTTTTTGCCGGAGGTTTTGTACGCCATGATCTATTTCCTCGATATCCCAGAGTTAGTACTTTTTTTTTTGCACATTCGCCCTAAGAAAAAATTTTCATGACAGGTCTCGCAACTTGAATGAGATTACCTACCACGGGGAAGTATGGGCGAATGTCTGTCGCACAGCCGAGTTTCTCCACCTTCCCGGTCCACTCCCCTTCCAATCTAGACACGACTTCAAGTTAGAAGACGCGCTTGTTATTAGTTTCCGCATCCATCGAAATTTTTGCTCTGGTGGTTTCACCACCTGAAGCCCGACAAGTCCTTGGGTTCAAGGATCGTTTACCGAGCGATGTATGATATCCGGAGATTTTACTGCACCTCTGTGATTGACGTCGAGGGTCGCCCGTTCGCATGTATGGTTGTGAGCGAGATCACACGGACGATGAGCCTGATTGGAATGTGAGCTTTAACATTGTTGACGCTATTCGGAGGTCATATTAACATCGTTTCTAGTTCAATTTATTCACTAAAGTCAGGAAGCGATCTGAATTGATACTTCGTCAGCTGGATAGTTTGAATACCCGCGGGCACAGAACTGCTCCTAGCCTCCGTGTGACTGTCATCCAAACTCTACAGGGTCGTCGTCCCATCAATCGGTGGTGGGCCGTCGCCGTGGATATGCACACGCGCACTCAAGTTACTTTTGACGCTGTCCCTCCAACGTGGCTGGCAAGCAAGGTTGGCCTCTGTTCATGTATTCTTTTCCGGTCGAAGATTTATGCCAGCGACATAGTTACATGACTTAAATCGACCCCAATGCATCTCAACGTCGGCCCACGTGGTTCGAGCCTGGTCATTCTTCTCCAGAGAGGATGAATGGTGCACTCTCTTCGAGGCGTTTGCACTCCCCGCTGCCAATACACCCACCTGGTATTTTCGCTCGACCGCCACATTACCGACAACTCTCATCCCCTCCCACAACAACACCATCCCTGGCGCACGCGCAGACGTAAGCGGTGCAATGCTTCTACAAAACGCAGTGCTCGATCCATTCGCGCAAGACGTGCTCATTGCCACCCGATTGCACGTGCTTGAGTCCCCTCAAAGTTCTCACCGGTTCCCTCAGTCTTGTACTCTCCGCCTTCACGCCACCTCTGATGGTGAGGTGGGCACAATCACCCTCTAACCACATGTCGGTTTGGGGCCTATGCTGGTGTACCGTTCCACACACCCTGCCTCAATGGCACCGGTTGGGTATTTCACACGGCGGTCCCGGGCCAAAAGAACGTTGTGTCGGTATTCGACTACGACGTAGGCGGCTTGCATGGAGAGGATGATCTCAAGGTCATCGAATATCCTCGCGTTCTACAGTTTTAGACCCCGGCACGCGAGTTCTTGCACTACGATCCTTTTTCCGGTCATCGAGGTTTGGGACCTTTCTGTTTAGGTCAGTATATACAAGGTTGTGCATGATGCAGTTGCACAATGGCGGCTGTTGTTGGCTTGTTGTAGCGTCGAGTGGCCTGTACCAGTGTTTCGGTGGCTGTACCGGTAAATTCCGACTCGGGTTAGGTTTTTCAAACTCAGGTCAGGAACTCCTGCCACATTCGGACTGCCCTGTTGTAGGGCTGAGATGGGAACGGCCAGCAATGTCACGAATGATCATTTGCGTGGGTCTCTCCACATCCGATGTCAATCAACAGATTTCTCAGATCTCACGGGACAACCAAGTTACAGCATGTCAGGTAGAACAACGATTTCTCTCGACCAGCTTCCGCCGGAAGTTTTGCATATAATTTTTTATCACATCGATATTCCAGATATATTGCGAATACGCAGGGTTTGTGCACCCGGTTCCCCGTACAATGATCCTGAGGACAAACTTATTTCATGACAGGTTTCTCGATACTTGAACAAAATTACCTATCACAAAGGAGTATGGGCGAATGCCTATCGTATAGCCGAGTTTCTTCGCCCTCCAGGTCCATTCCCTTTCCAATCCAGACACGACCAAGAAAACGCGCTCGTTATTAGCTTCCGCGTCCATCGAAAGCTTTCCTGCGTTGGTACCCACATGGAGAGTTTGGCGCTGAAGGCGCGAGAAATCCAGTCCCAAAACTTTCAGAGAGGGACCACAAAACGTAGCGTTGGTCTTTGGACGGTTTCTGCTCATCCCATTTAGAGAGGAAGTCCACTGTTATGATCTGTACCTCGACAAGTCCTTGGGTGCGGGAGTCATTTATCGAACAACAGATGGCATTCTGGAGTCGTTTCACTGCGACTTTGTGATCGACGTCGAGGGTCGCACGCTTGCATGTTTGGTATTGAGCGAGGTAACGCGGACCATGAGAAAGCTGTGAGCTCTAACATTGCTTATGCTATTCTGAGGTCACATTGACATTGTTTCTAGTACAATCTATTTGTTAAAGTTAGGGAATCAATCTGAGCTGACTGTAGATCTCCTTTATCGGTTGGGACCCACCTATATCTCCTGGTAGACGTTGGCTCCCGTGTGGCTGTCATTCAAGCCGTACTGGGTGATTATCTCAACAATCAGTGGCGGGTCGTCGCCTTGGATGTGCACACACGCAATCAATTTACTTTCAACGCCGCACCTCCAATGTGGCTGGCAAACGAGGTCAGCCTTTGTTCATGCATTCCGTTCCGGCCAAAGTTTGATACCCGCGACCTAGTTATTGCCATCTGAGGGACCCAGATGCATTTCAACACAGACGCACGTGATTCGAATCCGACGGCGAGTCTACTTCCAAGGCGGTACATTCCAGTGGGGCACTTTCTTCGAGGCATTCGCACTTCGCACTGCCAATACGCCCTCCCATTCATACTTGACCACTATGACGCCGACCACTCTCATCCCCTCCCACTGCGGCACTATCCCTGGCGTCCACGTCCACCTAAGTGGCTCGATAATGTTGCATGATGGAGTCGTCGAGCCATCCACGCAAGACATGCTCATCGCCATGCGAGTGTACACCTCCGGGTCCCCGCTTCACTACGATTCTCATTCTGGTACTCTCCGCCTTCACGCTGCCCCTGACGGTGAGGTGGGCAACATCACATTCCAACTACACGGTCCCCTCGGTGACATTGGCCCTGCGGCGTTCTTGAAACCTTGCCTCAACGGCACCGGTCGAGTCTTTCACGTACCAATCAAAGGCACGCACGTTTCGGTCACCGAGTACAATGTGCGTTTGCTTGAAGGAGAGGTCAAGGTGGTTGATTATCCTCGCATTCTACCGTTGCACCGGCGCAGGCTCTTGGACTACGATCCTTTTTCTGGTCGAGTTTCCCTCGAAACCAAGGCAAAAAATGATGTGTTCCAGATTTTGGATTTTTCTGTCTAGGGAACGGGTCGGAAAGCAGACCATCGTTCTTCGCATTGGATGGGTAAATGTGAATCTATTCGTGACAGTGAACAATACATGTGAAGTAAAACAGGTGAAACACAAGAGAAACATTAGTCCATAAAGGTCCATGTGTATACAAGTAAAAGAAAACGGTAACCAATGTATGATATCGATATCTCGGATATATGTATGCGCCTCGTCTCGCATCGATATATGCCTCTCACACCATCGCGTGCGCCTCATAAAACGCCTTGGCGTCCGCGAGCAAAGCGGACTGCACGCCCCGCCACCACTCCTCCAACAACCGCCTCTCCCGCTCCTTGGCCGCGTCCACCACCTTTTTCACCGTCACCCTAAACACAGCCGAAACAGGCCGATGATCCGACACATTCGCCTCCCACCTCCGATAACCCAACAGCGCTACCCGCCCCTCGTCTCTGGAGCGCCACAGAACCCGATCGCACCACGCAGGCACCCGCCGCTTCTCCGACGTATCATACTCGTTCGAGTGTCGGTCGTACTTGTACGTCGGTGCAAACGTGAGAGGGCCTTCTTGGAAGGTGCGCAGCCGGAACGCGCGGTTATGCTTCATCTCTCGGTGGAGCTGGTCATGCGAGAGGAGCGCGTCAAGGTCGTTGGCTTGGATCGCGGCGATCACGGCATCTCGCCGCTGGTCGATGCGGTAGTTTAGATCACCATTGAGCTGAATAAAGACGTGTCCTGTTAGTGCCGGGTACCTAGACATGAGCGAGTGATATAAACGTACGAAAACGATCTCGTGGTCGAGCACCATCGACCCATCGCCTCCGCTAACAAACTCAAACTGGTCCGATTCCGCGGGGAACACGTTGGTTTCTTCCAGAAATGCCGCCACGTCTGTGTTGCGCTGACGAACGTGATGCTGTCCAGCAGCCAAGTGACAATTGATAAAGCATAGACTCGAATCGTCAATCACAAATCGCGCAATAATACCACCCTGAAAAGAAAATGCCGTCAAGTCAACATCACGACGCCACTAGAGAAAAAAAAAAAAACAGCCCACCTTATTGCCATATCGCCCGCCCATTCCCCGTTTGATGGTCGCAATTGCGGCATCCTTTAAAGATGGCCTCACTGTATTCTTGACAAACATACACGTGAACAACCCAACCAAACTCTCTGTATGAATCACCGTATAGGGTGAATCGAGAGGCATCGCCGACTTGACTGCCTGAATTAACCGATCGTGCCACCTTCTGTAGCTCGAAGTCACTCTCTCATCGATCTTGCCCTCATCACCCTTCTTTTTGCCTCCTAAAAGGACAGTTTTGGCGGCCATCTTGCGAGATTCGAGATCGATCACTTCCTGGAACCCAAAGGAGATGATGTCGGGGCCGCCAACAGAAGTAAGGACGTCATGAAGGAAGCGAACATTTTCGGGGTCGCCAACAAGGGCATCCGGCTTGGCAGCATCCACGTTCCACGTGACAATCAAGACCTTGAGATCTCGGAACGTACTAAAGGCATGCTCGCGCTTCAGCATTTCTTGCTCTACCCAGATAATAAGCATCCAAGACACAGTGAAACACAGCGGCACCACTTACCGATCCGGTCGGCACCCAGCAGGCCATCCCAAAATCGGATCTGCTCGTCCCGTCCCACACTGACTACGTTGAGCTTCTCCATGTGTACCGTCGCATAGGGGTCCGCGAAGATGCGCATAACAGGAAGCCCGCCATGAGCATCCCAGCAATTGGTGACGACCCACGGTTTTGAGCTCACGTCATACACGGTAATTGTCCCTTTTCGCCCACCAGCCCAGAGGCGATCGGATACACCGTCCAGGCAAAGCACGTCGGACGCGCTCACTTTGACCACGTCAACGCAAGCAGGGACCCCATCGTCCGTAACAATGTTCCAAACGGTGATGAATCCGCCTTCATGGCCCAAGTAGACGTGGCCGGTGTGGGAGGGGAGGATGGCACCCGAGGTTACCGCACCAGTATGATGAGTTGGTGTCACCGAGCGACCGACACTCCCGGGAGCGTATATGTCGTATACGCGGACGACGGGAACCGAAGTCGTACCAGTACCATGTACATCCGTCCGTATCGCAGTCCACAATAAGCCACCAAGTAACTTTGCAAACTCGACTTTCTCTCCTAAGCGGTAGACTCGAGGAGTGGTGAACACCAGACTGGCGTCCTCGGGCGAGTCCCCATCGATGGCCGATGTCGCGTTGGTAGCGGAGTCAAAGATGAAGGTTTTGCCTACTTCGTCGACAGTGATCATGACCGATCCATGGCGAAAGATGCCTGTGACCTGAGATGCGTGGATCCCGAATTTAGAAGATGTGAACACCCCCATCTCAACATCTACTTCGAGTATATGCCCTTCCTTCGTTCCGACCCATAGGAACCTTCCTCTGTCCGATTCATTGCGTGCAGACCTGAACTCGAGGCATGATACCTGACAACCCCTCATGCCGTCTCTCGTATCAAGGTCCCAGGCCAGTCCATCGTTTGACGAAAGATCGTAATATTTGATGTGGTGGCCGGTCGCCACCACTACACCAGAGCCAGCCACCGCGAGATGTCCGGAGTGCGCCGGCACGTGCATTTTGTATTCCATGAAGCTAGCACTGGGCATACTGGGAGGACGTCTCGAAGAATGGCTTGAATCGGGAAGGGATTCAACGCCACGAACACGGGGGTCTTCTTCCGAGCCAAACTCCTCGTCAGACGACGGAGAGGCTGCGAGACGCATAGGAGGTAACTTATCACCCGGGCCAATGTTACGTGTCGGCGGTGGCGGGAGCCTTGCATTGCCGACAGATTTACGTTCCCCGCTCGGTAATGCATTTTCATTGGTGGTGGCATTACCTTGCGAGGAAAGCAGACGTGCTGGCAGAGGCGGCGCTGGAGAGGGGCCCTCAATTGAGGTACTCTCATCCTGCACAACACGGCGGGACGGAAGTGGTGGTGCAGCGGGCCGCGTGGGTGTGGGTGCAGCAGAGCCCGTGAAGGGGGGTCCCGAAGGTGCAGGTACACCATTTGATCGGGGAGGTGGCCGAGGGGCCGGCCGAGGTGGTGGTCTTGGCTTCGATGGAAGAGGGAAGCTGGAAACGCTCTCACTGGAACTGCCCGGAGATTTCCTATCACTGTCGTGACCCATCCCATTTGCATAGGGGAATACACTAGAACCATTTGCCCCCCGAGGTTGCGCGACGGGTGACAGAGAAATTTCTGAGACTTCCGAAATTTCCGATTCATCGTCCGAAAATGGACTTAGGAAGGAAGAACTGGAGCTACTTGGTTCCAAACTGTCTTCCCGGGAAAAAAGTGCAGAATTTATCGGTCGTGCATGCCGCCGAACAGGTAGTATAGGGGGACTTGTTATTAAGATGTTCGGTTCGCTATGCAATGATGAATTGTCATTAGAAGGATGTGGCTTGGAAACATCCTTTGAGCTATGTTTCAAATGTCTAACTTGTCGCGGATACTAGGATCATAGGGTACTCACGCAAAACAACTCCGCATGGCCGCAAAATTGGCTAGGCGTGAGGCATCAACTGGTATGATATCAGGCGAGGTTATTTCCGTGGAGACGTCCAGAAAAGGAGGCTGAGAAACACCAGGTAGCGTATTCCGGGGAGGAATTACAGGTGGTGCATTGTGTATTACCACTGAATCACTCTGCGACGTCATCATTGAGGGTCTAAGTAGAGGTCGGGGGGTGATTGGCTGGGGAGGGGAGGAGCTGGATGCTACCACTGGTATAGGGGATCTGCAAGAAGGTTAATATAGAGAAACCACATGGAGGTGAACCGAGTAAGGTACCGAGACAGGGGTTACTCACAAAAACTTGTTGCGCAGCGAGGCCACATTGGGCAAAGATCCATCCTCTGTCCCGTTGTGATGAGACCGAACAGAAAGCGGTTCGTGCTCTGGACTGCCATTGGGTGACCTTAGCACAGCCGGTACTGGGACTGGACGAAGGAGAGGTGATGGAATAGGAGAAGATGATGATTTCTTGGCCCTTGGAGGTGGGGGCGGAGGCGCACGCTTGAGTGCCGCCGCCTTCGGGTCCGAAGACGACAGCTTGCTGCGCGAGTTGCAAACAGGTGCAACCGGCTGAGATTGCACGATGCAATCATCAGAGTTGGACGCCGGTTTAGGGGCTCCGAAAGAGTAACTTTGAGGCAGAATTGGAGCTTGCGAGGCCGGTTTTGCCTTGGAATTTACACCCGACGATGCATTGTCGAGTGCAAATTGCTCAAACCTAGATTTGAGGCTTTTGATGGAGGGAATTGAGGCAGACTCGACTTGGGAACTGAGGTCGGCCATGGGGTCACGGCCAAGAAATAGAGGAAGAGCCAATGAAGCGTATGTCCCCCCAATTAAGCGGAGGCTGTGCTGCTGTTGAGGCAACCAAGGTTACCCCTCAGTAACCTAGGGGCTTATTGGAGAGCGCGACGGAAGAATGAGCGACCAGCAGCGTCGTCGTCGTTGGTGTGAGGACAACGGCAACGTCGACTTATCTCAATAGATAATTCACCCGCTTTGGCAACTCAGAATAGTATGACATTCTATTTTCAACAGCCTATCACAGCAAGCTAAGACATCATTTTTTCTCACCCATCGTGTACGTTGTGTCCAGGTACCACCTGGTTCTTGTTCTGAACTTCTCGTTACCGACGGTTACCAAGTTGCCGCCAATGACATGTATCTCGGCTGAGGTCGTGACTTGCCGAATTACAAAGAGTAACTAGATAGCTCAGGATCAATGACCTATTCCTTTGTATCGATTGCAGGTCTCTGTATAACCGAGGCTAGAACGCTTTTAAGCCCTCTTCAGCCATCAGTGATACATCCGCCATGAGTCTCTCAGACTCGTATTCCCCCGGGCCTCAAAGATTCTTCGATGACGACCTAAAGAACGTCCCTGTCAACCTTGGAATGAACGGAGAACTCACCTAAAACGTCGGACAATTGCGATGGCGTTATCGACATAACAGGTATCGCTTCATATCAGTGGGTATGGAGCGATACTTGCGTGTCAACAATGCTATCAAAGCATTCTCATGGAGCATTTGATACCTAGACGACACTTTCCAGAAAAGTAGGTTTAGATTGAAGTGGGGGACGGGTCAAGAGCAACGGCAGCGGAGACCTCGACTTTATAGGCCCACGTTTGCCACGTTTGGTAGTAACACATGATCACCTGCTGTATACTTGGCAAACCCTGTGTGTGAGAATCCTGATACACGGGTTCGAGATTAGGCATGAAACATAACGAGGTTGAGATTGTATGCCGGTGAGATATATCCAGACCTCCTCCTTGATTCGGTGCCCACTTTTGTTCGTATCCATCCATTGCGACCGTAAGAGCAATAGCCACTAGTCTGGAACTGTTAGTTTCCCGTCCATTTCTCGTTATCAATGATGGCTCCACAGCAAATTGGAAAAGCACGAGGTGATGCAGCCTGCTTATCAATCCGTAAGCTGTGGAGCTAAGATATCGCAAATAACGACCCACGAAAAGAATCCCGGAGTGATCGGACTGGGAGGTCTTTGGACCGGTCAATCACGGAAAAGAGGCAGACAGCGTGCGCACTTATACTGAGTGCTGAATGAACGTATCACATGCAGGACCAACCCAGTCGATGGCCAAACCGACAACAAGTATCACTCCATAGCATTTGGAGCGATACTTTTCAATCGAAATCTCGAGTTGTGGTCGATAAAGTCTCAACTAGTAGTACGAAGAGTAGTGGTCAGGACGGGGCCGATGATGGTGTTGAAGTTAGCAACAGCTAACACAAGATGGTTACGTAACCAGCCAGTCTCAGTCGAAATTCTCCGTTGAATTGAACTTGATCCCAGTTTTTCAGTGACCTTCAGTGACGATAACTACCGCACCCAGTTCGTCCCCCGTGCTAAGCTCTATGCCTGCATCCAGGTGGTCTATTGGAAGGAATATACCCTTTCCGGTGGTAAACGATTTTTTGTGATTCAAATGAACGGCCAATCCCGAAAGCTTCGTGACGAACCGGGCTGCAGAGGCATGCGACTTACAAAAAGTATCAGAGGATCAAAACATAAATGATACACCAACCGCCGCCGTCCACTACCCCCATCTCCATCCTTGCTCCATCGACCATGCCAATCGACGTATCATCCCCGACCAGGACGGCGTCGGAAGCCCTGGTCACCATGATGTCTTCCATTCGCCTCGATCAATGGCGTGCATTCGATATCACTCTTGGTTGCGCAACGATTTGGATCCTCATTCAACTGGTCCGTGCTTGCCGCCGGCAACTCTACACGACACAG
>JBBPLG010000163.1:0-38394 GCA_038089695.1 Xanthoconium separans | reverse complement strand
CAGTGTTCATTATTGCTATTCCTGAAGTGGCGACTAGAAGGAAATAAATGGTCGTGTAATTGTTCAGCTGAAAGAACCTCACGTATTATTTGGATTACCAGCGGCACCGCGATGTTGACGTCTTTCTCGAGACACCATCCATAACCAGCACAACACGCAGTGTATGCAGCCAAGTGGAATGCAACCATGCGCATCCTTGCTTGTTCGATCGGGAAGTTATCATCCTTTGTAATCCGCCCCACAGAAGCAGGTTTCTTTGCGTCTATGCTTACTTCCTGCACGATCTTTTCCTTCAGTTTCCTGTAATCTCTATCCAAGAGTTTCCCTGTGACCAATCCACCGACGACCGTCCCCCCACCGATGGCCAAGAAACATAGTCCAATGTCTGCCTCATTCAAGAACGAGTATGTTGAGTGGAATAACGTGGAGATGGTGGCAGTCACAGCGTAAAATATCGAGTACACGATCCCATTGAATATCAAGAGGTTGACCACATCGAGGTATGTTAGTAGTCGAAGTGGGTTGAAGAAGGGAGGGGGAGTCATGCTTGCTGCTGCCGCTTTCTGCCGCCCGGCTCCCACAGTGGTAATGAGGGGTCGATGAATCCTTGAGGGAATTATACTACCATCACCAGCAAGTGGTCGGAGAGTTTCGGGAAGGAAGCTATAGAGAGTATCAGATTCTGAAACATCGAAATCAATACTATCGAACACACACTATTATGATAAGAAAACATCCCGCAGAAAGGATACAGAGCAACCAGAATATCCACCTTTGTCAAGCAAAGAGTATGAACGAACAGGGTTTCTGAGAAGCAATCCACTCACCGCCATCCTACAGTTTGAGCGAAGGCGCCACCAATGACAGGTCCCAGTGCAGGTCCCAGTTAGTCCCCATCAGTCAATCTTGCTTTTCTTTGAAACGACATACCATTGGACCGAGGCTGAATAACCCAAAGAAACCTCCGCGCTCAGCACTAGTTGCTATATCACCGATGACACCAGCTCCTATGTTAGGTCAACCTCATGATAACCCCGTCCGTGAAATATACACACAAAGTGCAAACGTGCTCGCAGATCCAGTGGCTTGAAGGCAACGAAGCAACGTCAACAGCCAGTAGTGCGATGTTGGAACCAAGGCAAGGCCAATGCAAGATGCGCTTAGCACCAACAAGCATGCAAGAAAGATTGGGCGCCGTCCCAGATGATTAGCTACCAAACCCCAGACCATGGGAGCTGAGTGTGATGGGGTTGTCAGTGAAACAATTGACAGATGAGCTGACAACTCAGGGGAGATGTGTAGCTCACAAGCACCCTGTAGGATCATGTACACAGTAACGGTCAAGTCGATGAGCTCAACAGACTTGTTGGATGCAGCAGCTATAGTGGGGATGGCTGGGAGGTATATATTGGCTGTCAATGGACTGAGGAAACATTGCTATCACATGGGGGTTTGACGCTGCAGAACTGAACCATTTTTCAGAAAGGGTGTATATGCTGTATGGCTCTTCTGCTTCTCCATCGATGCCAGCGTTAAGCTGCCTAGCAGCAATGAGCTCTCTGTCTATTGCTTCTGAGCCAAGCTGGTAAGGATTATGGCTTTGAGGTTCTTGGCACTCAAATTGTTCAACCAGTGCCATTTCAGGTTGCGGAGGGTGAGACAGGTAGGTCAAATGACCCACGGTACGGCAAAGGATTACAACTACGATAGGTAAGTTAAGTGAGTAGGAGTTCCCGCTTACATGAAAAGTTATCGCTCGAGTAACATGGGCAAAACTTCAACCTATCGGACGACGAGATCCGAAAAACCCGGTTCGTCAGATTTAACCACGAACATCTTCCCGTAGCTGCCAAGTAAGCTGGTCAGAGAAAAGAAGTTATGACCAAAACTGAAAAATGGTGTGACAACTGAGCACGAGTGACAGGGAATATACTGTCGGGTGAACGTGGACTGCGCCGTGTAACGTAGCACCGAGATTTCCTTGTAGGTGAAAATTGAGGAGTCCCGGAGTCGAGGTATCGAGTAAAAATTACTCACGAAATCGAGGCTGGCAAGTCTTCAAATGTGGCAGTGTGAAATCCCTCAACCGTGACCATCAAGCACCGAGTACTTGGATGTTGAGCCCAGAGCCAGCTACCGGTATGCTTCATCAATTGAAGGTTTACTTGTCGGTGCTGTCCCAGGGGGTTCACCGTATGTGAGTATCGTGATGCTTTTCGATTTCTATCTCACTTGGCTTGCTGCCCCATTCCGAGCTTACAAAAGGAGGTGCAAATGACCGTTCCCTGTGCAAAGAATCGTGGCATACACCATTTGCACAGTTATTTCGTCCTGACATGATTTAGGTCCCACACAGGATTACCAGCATGCAGTTGTCGATCATTAGCGACGCTCTCGTGAACACAGGTCTCCACCCAGCAGTCACGTGACCACTATGAAACAAGGTCCCTAGAGGTTTGTGGGCGCAAGGTCAGACCCGTTATCGTTATATGAGCTGTTTGAGGTCGGCTATGCAGGGCCATGAAACGCAGCTTTGGCGTGCTATTGGAAGAAAATGTTGGAACGGATCAGTTTGCTCAATTGTCACCTGAAGTGGCCGAAGCTTGAACAAACTTTTTGCCCTGCGGCATGGATTCTCACTCCCTCCTTGGTACCCGCGGAAGGAACTCCGATGGGTGAATGGAGCCAGCCAACTCTTTCATCTTGGCTCAGGAGCCAATCAAATGTAAGTAACAGTGTCTGTTGATGGGCTCGACGAGCTAGCCACCCTGAACATGACTCACACCTCGGTAGACAAGAAGTCTCCCCACCAAAACTAGACAGCGGAGATCCTCTCTGGCCTCTGACACAACGCGGTCTTTCAATATGCCCTGCATGCCTCTGAAACGTGCAGAGAGCCAAAAATGCCTCGAGATGGCTGTTCTACCTATCCCTTCTCTCTTTCAACCCACTTCTATCCTTCTAGGCCAGCGTTAAATGTCCATTCCTTATGAACATTCATGCACTTCCAACCATACCGTCCCAAGAGCATCGTACATGAGGCTCCCAAGCTATCAAGCTCTTCGTCGCCGAAGGTATCATCCTTATGGGCCAACGAGGACCCGATCGTTATTTGGTAATGCAAACATGATGGTGCGGTACTCCAGTTAGGACAAAGATGAAGTCTTACTCCACAGTCAAAGGAACTTGCCGAGGAGATTGACTTCGAGGTCGACATGCTATTAGCTCGGGTTAATGCAATTCCTGTCTCATTTTCCCTGGTCAGAGTGCGATGCATAAGTTTCTCCCTTTTTTCCAACTAACTAGAATTCAGTCAACGGTCCCTGAAGATGATTGCATTGCTGGCCTGCGCACAGTAGTTTCTCAGATGCTTGGCCGAGACAGTGCGCAAATGCCCCTTGCGTTCGTGCATTTAGTTATTGTAAGCTTAAGCCTATCTATCGCATTGTCTTGTTGCCTCATTGCAATGTCCAGGACTTTGCTCTTATCGTACGCAGTCATCTCCACGCAGCAGTTCGCAACGAGGCTGCAATGGCGCTCCCTACTCTAGGATCGTCTGTGTAGTGTTTGTTCCACCGTTGTGCAGAAGTCCTGATTTGTGTATCCCCCCATGTTCATCTTTCCGAGTTTTTGTTCGCGCGCTGCTAAGAACTTGGTCTGTGACTGGATATACTGCGCGATTTGTTCCAAATCAAAAAGGTGGTGGAGATCGCAAAGAACTCAGCCGGTATCAATGACCTCACGGTTTGTCCAGAGATTGCAGAAAGTAAACACACACTCTTTTCGTCCGATTCCCTGACACTGGCTCATAAGTTGACACCATCATCCAGAGCCATTCCTTCCCCAAAGCAGATCATGAGAAGGGACGCTCGTAGCAGCAACGTTTGCTTGGCCTGTTCTGGCGCTGGAACAGACTCTCCCCATCAGCGCAAGCTCAAGCCAAAGCGTACAGCAGCTCGGAGAAATAGGTTCCGCCGCGGCCTTGTTTTACTTTTCTAGACATGATCCCGACGCTCCCTCAGGCAACCCACACCAAACGACCCTAGTCATCAATGCTTAACTTTACCCAAATGTGCCACGTTGAGGCTGATGGTTTAATTAGTAAAATGAGGCTCTTTCAGGACATATACAACGCTCTGAGTCTGGGGATATCAATTACCATTGAGATGCCAATGTAACAAACATACGCACAAGGGAGAAGATGGAGGATAATACTGCAATAAGTCCTCAGTCCGCATCAACAACGAGAGCACCACGCCCCCTTCTGATTCGATCTTCCAGACCTCCTTCACCACCGAACACTCGCTTTTGCTCCTGGCTCAAAAAGCTTCCCATACCTTTCGACTTCGATCGTGCTTCATTTTCGGCCTCCAACTCAGCCTTCTCCTTTGCTAAAAGCTCCAGTAAACGTTTCTGTCGATCAGCCTCCGCGATTGATGCGTTGGATTGCATGACAGCTAATCGCGCCGCACGATCTGTGCTATCGTTGCTAGGTTTTGAGGTCGGATCCGCTCGATAAGAACGAGATTGGGTTGGAGGCGTTATGCGTGAGCGCTTTGCACCGTCGTTCGCCGGACTAGGACTTCTTCGCCGTTTCCTCAAGTCATCGACATACCGACCCCTACACTCCTCGTCTCTCGCGTGAATCCGTCTATTGTCATCGGATTCATCGGAGCGGGGCCAAGTACGAAGATGATCTTCTCGGCGGCTATGATGAGACTCAGGACTGCGACTGAAACTTCGTCGTGAGTGGTGCTCGTTCCTACGGCTGTCATGATGAAAGCGGATAGGCGAACGAGAGCGACGGGTATGGCGACTGGGTGAACGTCTTGAATATTCACGATCATAGCGCTCGTATGAATGGGGGCCATGCCTCCGATGATCGTCCATTGGGCTAACGCTACGAGACGGTGTCCGTCCCCGTGCGCGATGTTCAATGTTTTTTGATTTTTCCTTGCCCTTCTTCTCTCGCATCTTGCCCTTGCCCTTCTCCTTTTTCTTCGGCTTGATACCATTTCGTTCCTGCAATTCACGAAGACGAAGGGGATTAGACATCAGTGCCTGGTAAGCTGCCTGCTCCTGCTGCTTCATAGCAAGTAGGGGATCCTCGCGAATTTTCGAGGCGATATCTCGCGCAGTGTTGGCATTCTGTACTGCGATAAAGTTCTTGTGAGAAGCTCCAAGCTGGACATCATGTCAGATTCGAAGCAAACAAAAATTCCAAGAAGAACGTACCTTTGCATTGTCATCTGCAGTCAAAATCTTGTCCACTCGCTTCTTTCCGAGGAGGTAGTCCTCCAGGTCATTGGGATTTTGGCTACTCCCTGTCGCTGGAGTGGTATACATCCATTCTAGCTTTTCCGTTCTTTTCTTTCCAGTTTGCTCCTCCTGAAGGCGTTGGAGTTCCTGAAGCTGGCGTTCCTCCTCTTTCTCCTTGCGCAGCTGATCAAGTTTCTTCTTTTCTTCCAGCTAAAGGGACGTATGTAAGTTGGTTGATAAACAACAGAACAGCGAGGGTACGCACAGCTTTCTTTTCCTCCAACCAGACCCGCTCCTGATTCTTCAGAAGGAGCGGGTGCCAGGATTTCTTCATGTTCAGATCCCCGCCACCCATCTTGGCTAGATTCTACGTGGATAGCAAAAACGAGGTACTGTGTGTCGTGTCGTGGTAATAGTCAAGGAACGAGATGTGCTTATGACAAACAAGACCAACCAGATTCGATTTGCTTAGTCAGCTGTATTCCCTCCGGACTAGGCTACTAAGTAGTGTATGTAGCAAGACAGCAAATTCTTGGCCAAGGTATGCCTCGAACAGTCTGAGTGATGACTCTGAGGCCTTGCCTGATATACTGAGGTGAAGCCGTGTGTTTAGTAGGCGGACCCAATGTAGGGGTGTTTGTGCTTGTTTGTATAGGCCACACTCCGCGGGCCAAGTCGTACGCTGCTGCCTTGAAGCATGCCACCACAAGCTCAGATAACCTTGACTCACTCCGTACTCGGCCATGCCTGAGACACAGGATACCTACAACGACGCAGCGGTCACGCAGCAATCAGAACCAACGTTCGTTTCTATCCTGTACGAGCCCAAACTTGGTTGACGTATTGCCATTACAGACCTTCGCGTTCGATATACGCACTTACCCGCAAGGAAATCACCCGCGGTATCGCCAATCGCTTTGTGCACTCGCGAACGTACATCTTTCTCTATTTAGCGATGACCGCACTCTCTGTCACGACCGTCGCACTTAGCTTGTCCGATGGCTGCCCCGGACTTCCGTTTTACATCCTCGAATTTATTATAAACACTTCAATGATACTTGAAGTTGGCGTTCGCTTCGTTGCCTTTGGAAGGGTGAGTTTACCAATCCTGTGGCTGGTATTGACATCGAGGAACTAAATCGACTGCAGCAATTCTGGAAATCTCCCTACAATATTTTTGATCTCATCCTCACATTGTTTTGCGCAGTCACCCTTCTGGTACTTGCATTTGCAGGCTGCGGTGCTACAAGCAAGGAGGAAGAGCTGCTCGACACACTGTTACTAATAGCTCGTAACGTGTTGCAGTTTGGGCGTTTGGCCGCGGTGATGAGACAGTGCGTTAAGATTTTCCGACGTTTCACAGACGATTTGACAGGCTATCAGGTCGGGCCAGTCAATATTTTCGCGACCAAAGCCTATCGATATATCTGCGATCCGTCGGTCAGGATATCGTAATCTTGACCTTGACCTCGAAGACGAGGATGAAGACGCAGAACTTGGACGACCCCTCGTGGATGACCCAGTGTTGTTTGATGCACAAGAAGATATACAACCAAGGAGGGTGTCAGATATGCCACGTGCTGCTCAGGCAGTTCGTGAACGTGATGTAGAGGATGTGTGGGCAGAGTTGGGATAAAATGGGTCGATTGGTCAATCTAGTACCCGGTCATTCGTCGGTCAGTGCTGATTTACAGATTTACAGTACAGCACAGTGAATTTCCCAGACAGACCCTTGGCACTCTTAACAGTCCTGTTACTTTGACTTCGGTGCCCTATACGCAAGTTATATAGGTTGTAATGATCATGCCTTGCTCCGTGTACGTGCGATAACGTTTAGCAGTTTGTCTCCAGCTTTGACCGTTCGACACGTAAATCCATCCACCTGCTCCATGAGACGGCGTTCGCAACTGCTCTACATATGCAAATAGAATGTATTTCTTCTATGTACTGCGTGCAGTCTAGAATCTGAATGCTGCTATTCAAGTTTGAGCGATCTCCTCTCTCTCTAACTGTACATGGTCTTTGTCTGGTGGTCCAATGCAATGGGATAATATTACATGTAGATTATCGATGTACGGGAGCGGAGACAAAGATGAAAGAGAGAGAAGATAGTATTTGCTGTTGGTAACTCAGTCCGTCTCTTCCGTATGGTACCCAGCCCGCCGCATTGCACCCAGACGATGTCTCGCAGCGCCGAGATCCTTCTCGAGCTTCAAAATCTCTACCTGTTGCTCCATCTCACGCCGCTTGAACTCCAAGACAGCCATATTCTTGTAGTCAACCTCTTCTTCCTGTACTTGTTTCGCGGAGACCGCCCTGACTTGCCGGACAAGCGCTTTGCATGCTTCAGTGACTGCTTTGGCAGCAAGCTCGAGTCGTTCTTGGGTTTTGGACATGAGGTTCGCCTTGACACGAGACGCAGCGACGAGCTGGGCCGTCGCAGCGGCGACCTCGTTGGATGCGACGATGAGTTGCTCAAGTGAATGTGTACCGGAGAGCACTCCGTCAGCGCTTTCGATGAGCAAATTCGTAGCGAACGCAACCGATTTGGCGGCAGAGATGAGTCCCTCTGTCCACCTGTTGTTGCGCTTGTAGAACTGCTGTACGGAACTCGACCCTTTGCCTTGCGCGACGATCTCCTGCTGAGACTCCGTCGCGGCCTTAATGAGGCGCGCAATGGCATTCGTGATCGCCATCGCTGCCGAAAGAATCGAATCGTGAACTTGTAGATCCACCGCATTGAACCTTGATGAGTCGCGCGGACGAGACATGAGTTCTTGTAGCCTCTGAGTGGCTGCCTCGATCGCCTGGGCTGCGTTGAGCATCTCCTGCTCAACGATGTCGCCAATATCCCCGTTGGCTCTCGCAAGAGCCCCGCCTTTCGAGCCCTTCGGAACCAAAGTGTCAATGACTTCTGATAAGCGCATGAGAGCCATTCTTGCTTCTGTGTTGTTGCGCATGGCAACTTCCTTCCGCTGGGCGGGCTGCATCAGATCCAGCTTGTACGACTGCAGGTTGAGGAAGAATCGTAGTCCAACATCGCCCGACATCTTGGCGACTGCGACAATCTTGTCAGAAGCGTCCTCATCATTGGCAAGTCGAGTGACGCCCTTGCAGTTAATCAGAACGTCTGATAGCACCTGGGCGAACTCGTTGGCGCCTTTGATCACATCGACGTAGTCACCGCCAACATCGCCTCCGAGATGAAGGTTGAAGATAGTGGCAAAGTCTGTCGCACTGTTGATGGCTTTTTCAATCATTGACAAGGTATATTCAGGTGTCGAATTGATGTTTCCAGCCTGGGAAGGAGACTCGAGCTCGTAGATTGCATCGTCAACCTTTTGCACACATGCTTGCAAGATGGAGTCTGCGTACATGGTGATAAGATAAATGATATATGTCAGTCAATGTATCATGGGCGCACCAATTATCTGGTTCAATTTCTTGCGGTTATCCAAGATAAGAGTGTCGATCTGAGCGTTGGTTGCTTCCTCAGAAATGTTTTGGTTCTGGGCAATGTGTCATGTGTCAAATTCCGACAATGTGTCCCGGCATAGAATTACATTACCTGCTGTGTCTCTGACAATTGCTGAATAGTACTGTCCATACCCTCTTGAAGAATCATGATTTCTTGATCCTTCTCCTCGCGCAGGCGTTCCAGATCGCCACTAGCATTATGGAGTTTGACCAACAAATCATCGATTTGAAGTTGTTTGGCCTGCCAGCACATCAGCGTTTTGTAGGTCCATATAAAGAACATTTACCCTCAAGGAATCTTCAAGTTCATTCAACTGGCGGTTATACTTGCTGAGAACACTGGAGACTTCAGAACTCTTGGATCGTGAGGCATCCTCCGCCCGTTCGTTGGCGAAACTAAGCTCGCGACGCAAACGCTCAAGTTCATCTTTGTGTGATGACTTTTGGCGATCAACATCAAAGCGAGCCCGGTCACGCTCGCGTATCATATCCGCAAGTTCCAGATTCTTCGCCTTCAAATCCCGCTCCATGCGCTCCATGCGGTCGACAGCTTCTTGGGCAGAATTTGCTTTGAGTTGCATCTGCTTGAACTTCGCAAGCATGTCCAGATGTTCCGTTCTGAGCTGGCTGTAAAGTTTGGCCAATGCTTCGTATTTGTTCCGCCAGAGCGTCACCTGGTCCTGCAGCTGTTTGATCAACTCATCTTTTGAAGCCATTAGAGCGTTTATGTTTGCAGCACTTGCGCCCAGTTCTCCTTCCAATGCTTTAACTCGCTACATCCAAAGCATTAACTTGCCGCCAGCTCAATAAGATATCTAAACTTACATGGTCATACTGTTCGAGCAATAGTTGATCCCTCTCGTACTGGCCCCTCATGGCGAGCAACTCCCTCTGATATTCACTCGCCTGCTGAACAGCTTGGCTGTTGTATTGGATCATTTGTTGTTGCAAGAGTTGTTCTTGTGCCAGGCGTTCTCGCTCGGCCTGTTCGCGTTGGCGCTGTTCGAATTCGCGCTGCTGCTGTGCTTCGCGCTCCGACCTCAGTCGCTCTTCCGCTTCTCGTTGAGCAAGCAAAGCAGCCTGCTGGTCTTCGTACTCCTTGAGCATCCGCGCCTGTTCGTTGATAGCCGCGGCATCTGGAGATGGTGCTGGGGGAGGAGCCGGCGTTGTAGTGGACTTTGGGCGTGCTGGGAGGTCCGGAGCATTTCCGGAATCGAAAAGACTAGGTGGTTCCTAGTATTTTATGATGATTTAACGACGAAAGAATGAGAGAAAAAGAGTCCTGACCTGACCAAGCTTTGGGACATTGATGAGACCGGTCAGATACTTGAGATTGGAACACTCGTAGTAGAATTTGCGTAAATTATAGTGCTGTGCATTAAAACGCTCGCGCAGTGGCTCCAATACCTCGTGGTCATTCGTTCCTAAAGAAAGGGCTTTAACGACTCCTTTGAGAAGTGACGGGAGCCTTACTTCGGTACATGGCTCGCAGCATGCTCGTTATAAACCGGTAGATTCCCCAACTCTCCTTGACAAGTGGTACTAAGGAAGAAATGCGACACTCATTGTTTGCTGAATGCCTAAAGTGCGCGAACACCATTCTTTGAAAGGACTCAATCTGATCTTGTAGGCCCATAAGATCAGTAATAGTCTCATATCTGTTATGCTTTGAGCCATCAAGGTGTGCGTCATTTCATGGGTCATACCCTTCGTTGGGATCGTCGATACCCTTCAGGGAGATATATTCCTCATACTCGAACAAGCCATTGAATTCCGGGCGAAGTCGGTGGAAACGAAGTTTGGCCAAAATAAATTGGACATATGTTCGGATTAGAGATCCGTATCCTAGCATCGGTTTAGATGAATCCGGTGCAGAATGCACCAAGGAACACACCTCGCTGACCATCGGTGGCAACAGTACGAGCGCAAGTCTCGAGCCATCCTGTCTGTCCATGCGCCTCCTTAATAGTCTACATTTTCAGTGGATAAGCGGCAGTGAACATCAGAATTTCAGGCAGGAGACGCACGTTGGGGTGACCCTCCTGTAGAACTTTGTGAACAGTGATGAGCGCCTTGAATGTCTGAATTTCGTCGGACAATATGGGCTGAACACGCAGGCCACTCCAGAATGATATTGAGCTGTGATAATCCCAGGTGTACACGATACATTCTGTAACAAGGTCAGGCTGGAGGATGGGAGGCAAACCAGCGGTGAACGCACTCCGGACGTGTTTCTGCTTTGGGGCGGTCTCATCCGGGCTGGTAGCTTTCTTTATGTTGATTACTAGTTCTTGCTCGGCCTTGTCTTTATCGACTGGGCGGGTGGGATAGTGGACTTCATCACCATCAATATCGAAGCCAGGACGTCTTCGGTAAGACCTGCAGCAGCGGCGTCAACGGTCTGCAGCACATATGCGTTTGGAATGCTACTTGCATGTCGTCCGAACGACTCGCTGTCGAATGTTGGAGATATTGTTGACGTGGTCTCTGCTCAGAGTAGTCGGCGCAGTACAAGCGGAGCTCTCGTGGGAACCACACAACACCTTATGTTCTCGTTTTCTCGTAGCAGGTTCTCTAAGGGTGTACTACCAACGTTTAGTAGGTTGGCCCAGCGCTCACACCGTCCGCTACACACTGGCGAGTCCTCAGAATCTGCGACATCCAATTATTCTGCAAAAAAATCGTCCTGGTCGAGCCCGACGATCTTGCTTTTGGGCTTCATTCCGATTTTCACCTTTGCCTTGGGAACATGGCAACTACAACGCCTCCAGTGGAAGATCAACCTGATCGACGATCTCGAGGAAAAGCTGCAGCGCGACCCCATCCTGCTCCCAAAGCGAATAAAGTGCGGGCATATATCCTCTTGAGCAACGGATCTCTCAATCGCTGCCATTCAAGTGTCTCCGTCATACCAGAATTTACTTTTCGCAGAGTCTTGCTCCGAGGTCATTGGGATCACGCGCACGCAATGTTGCTGGGCCCCCGCGTTCGTGATGGTACCCATGGTTATCACGTCATTACACCGTTGGTGAGGACAGATGGTTCCACCGTTCTAGTGGACCGTGGCTTCATCAGCAAGGACTTCGCCGACCACTATGTCTGCGATGATGAAGGAGATGTCCAGCTCCTAGGCATGCTTCGAACATCGCACAAGCGAAATTCCTTCACTCCAGATAACCAGCCGGCGGAGGGTAAATGGTACTGGGCAGATATCGATTCTATGGCCGAGTCGGCGGGAGGAGAAGATGCTGGTGTCCAGCCTGTTTTCATCGAACAAATATTTGGTGAGTAACCATTCAGCGTAGCGGGGACAATGCCTAATCTTTGCAGATGGTAATGTAGGCGATGTGGCTACTTACCTCAATAAAGGCATGCCAATTGGACGTTCAGCCACGGTTGATGTGCGCAACGCCCATCTGTCGTACGTGGTTACTTGGTACGCAGATATGCTACCCTCTTGTGCTTGTTTGATTTCAGTTCGACAGGTATTCATTATCATTGTTCACTGCTGCGATGCTCGGGCGAGTCATTTTAAAACGAAGGGCACAGCCAGGACGACCTATGCCCCGGCGGTAAACTGGTGATTGGACTTGAGCTGTACCGCTTGGGACTTCTGCACCATCACCGCTCTTTCCCTACGAGGGAACATCGCTGCTACGTCCCGTACTTGTTTACGTCGCCGATACCCTTGTTTAGGTTTATCAATCATCGACTGAACGAATTGGTGGGTTCCTGTGGACCCCAGCCCGACACAAGTAAACGTGACCCATGTTTGTACGAATAGTAAGTGGCGCGATGTTCCCAGGCGTTGTTCACACTTTTCCTTTGACAATGGTCGCTCTCTTTCGAGCCCGGGGCATGTAAACACGCCACCCAAATGGCATCGAACATATAAAAGACGGTGCTGGTCTATTGAACGGCGCATTATTCAACTCCACCATGCCCATTCCTAACACCTACTTTCCAAGCTCTTTCCAGGCCCATTTCGCTGAGTTCGATGCAACTCCACCTGATCTATCGGGAGATGAATGCATTGACGATCGACACGAAGTCGAGCCAAAGCCGTCCCTAACATCGTATGGCACTGAGAAACTTAGTCCTGCAACTGCGGTGGCGGAGAGTATGCATCTTGTCTGTTCATAACAAATGAACAAATGTTGACATTGATTTCAGACGATGCTCGCCAAGAGGCAACTCAGGCAATCCTGTCGCGAGTCAGACCATATTTGAACGGATGTAAGTCGTAGTAGAAGGTAGGGCGAACAAGTACTCATACAACGGTCGGGTAGATCACCAGCTTCCTCAGGCGGAAAGACCCATGTTGCAGGCGCTTCTACGCCGTCCCATTCTCCTAATTCCCCAGGGGAACTCGTTAAAGGCTTTTGTCCTCGAGCGTCTGAATCATTGTATTAAGGGCCTATCGAGGCCACCTGCATATGCAGCGATTGTCTTTATCCCGAGCGAGAGTAGTGGGCATGCCCACCGTAGATGTCTCGCACGACGTGCGTAGTACTTGTGCCAAATGTAAGGCAACGCTTATAGCTGTGGTCGTGAGAAAGCTGTCCATCTATCTACTTCAAGTACTCTCATCCACAGTGTCCTTTCATGGCAGACTCGTTGCCCGTGTCCGAACCTTACCCAACGTCTCAACCAGCAGCATTCACTCAGACCCAGCCAGTTCGTATACATTTCCCCGACCGTTTCCTCACCACTCGTACACATGGTGATTCGTCGAGGTCATCTTCCATCAGCTTTACTTCACCTGCGCAACCGATGCTGCAGTCATGGTCACATAGTAGGACGCCCGTGGAGACGACTGAAGGCAGACGACGCGTCCACTCGTTGGGACAGGATCCACTGGTATCTGGCGGCAAATCATCCAAGAACACCCCCCCACGGCTTCATGGATCTCGCAGGAAGAATCCTACCCAAAACCAGACCTCCGTCCTCTCACCGCTCAAAGTTGACTCATTTATGTCTGACTTTGAACCAAGTGCCTTCTCAGATGAATACGATCTTTGTGAGTTCTCCGTCACGGTCTCTTTACAGCCTCTAAACTCGTGGACGGCGTTACGACAGCCCATGAGGGCAAGTAAATCCTGTCCGGTACCAGCGTTGCCTGAACGGTTTTGGTTCACTCAGATCCCAAAATATTGCAAGACGTCCAGCGTGCTCTACATCTTCAGTCACGGCGACGTGAACGCATGTCGCAACTACAACCTACGTCAGATGAAGTGCCATCGTCGACCAACACACCCATGAACATGAGCACATCATACCCGTCTACGTCCATAGCCCCACCCGCCCCACACTCATCTCCCCAATATTTGCAAGTGGCAAACTTACCTTCTGAGGTGGACTTCAGCCCATCGACCCGATCCGTACCGCCCCACCCCGTCCCACTCTCCTCCAACGGTGGCGCAACTTTAGATTGGACAGGCCCTCACTCCGAAGAGGACAAATTGGATCGGCGCTGGACAATTTCGAGGAGTAAACGAAAAGCCAAAGAAGGAATATTGCCATCTAGGAAGCCTATTGTTGAAAAACAAGAAGCACTATTCACAGGTCTGCTGCACAAATATTTGAGCCTGATATGTCTAATAATTCATGGGTGTAGATAGAATCTCCAGGATCAGAGCAGAGGCGTCACCGCCCACTGTTCGCAAGGCAGCCATTGTTGGCGAACAGCTTGGGCGACGATACAATATCTTATATGCCTCTCTGGCTAGCGGGGATCCTGTCGGTCCTGCGGAAATGACTCGATGGTATGCTGGTTTGGGAACGGAAACGCGGGCATGGCTGGACGATGCTGAGCCCCTGACCTGGCTAAAACACCTATTGGACCGACATGGGGGGCGGCGGTCGCGATGGCACGTGACTGCGCTCATCGTAGAAGAGTACATCAAGTTCAAGAGAGGTACCACCTCATGTACGTCCCCACCCCGGTCACCGGCTGCGTCGTCTTCATTCGAAACGCCATCGTTCCAATCCCGTCTCAAATCTGCAGCAAAGCGAATATCCACTCCCCCATCAGATTCTTCACCTGGTACTTCCCTCGGTCGAGTTCGTTCCCTGGATGGTCATATATCTTTTGGTCCCCTTGTTGCAAGCTCGCACGACTCCCCTGGTAACTTGCAGACGCGCGGTGAAGGGGAAACTCGAGGTTGGCGAGATTCTATACCTGCGTTATTTGATACCGGTAACGCCGGTGATACATCCTCGCCATACCATCATCGAAATGCCTCTGGAGGATTGTCCCCGGCTAGTAGTCGTCTCAACATTATCCATCATTTTCGTCGACCTCCTGCGGAAAGCGAAGAAGGCTCCTCATCGCCTTTTGGCTCGCACTCCGAAGACCAGAACGATTCTGCACCAAGTGGACCATGCAAAAAGAGCAGACGGAAAGATCAATCTCAGCCTGGCCAGCTGCGATCACCGAAGGAGACAGCTACCTTGACTGATGTGCCTGACGTGCACGCCGCAGATTCTCTCCCGGCTAATCCTATGTCTTCCCCGGCGGTTCCAAGTCGCTTTGATCGAGAGATTATCGCGTTTGCGGACGGGACCCATCCAGGTGCTACTCTTTCTCAACCGGAACGGTGCAAGCGTTCGTACCGTAGCACTTCCTTGCCTGTCACGCCAAATGTTCATAAAATACTGCCGAAATCCAAGGGAGATTCCAGTGAGCGAGATCAAATCGAAATGGAATACGAGTTGAGATTGAGGTATATTCTTCTTGTCTTTCTTTGATGTTGGCTCACGTTACCTTAGGACACTGGAGGAGTTGAAGAGTCACAACCACAGGCTGCGTCATCGAATGCAGCGAGTTGCTGTAGATGTCCGGGAATATGAGCTAGTTTGTTCTAGCGTGATGCCATCACTAGGTATCGGGTATCGTAGTCTCCCGACGGAATTACTCGATGCCCTCAGTCACGATCCCTCAGCCGTGACCAGTGGGACCCGTAAACGCCAGGGTTGGAGGGTCGTCGAGGACATACATGCACGGGTGATCCGCCAACGCGAGATTCTCGCGAATTTCCTCTCTGGAGTAAAAGCTGATGTTGATGCGATCTCCATACCAGAAAACGTCCTAGATAGCCCGATCTCCGCTCTCATGGAAAAGCTGCAAGCACTTGAAAGAGCGCGAGAACCCTTGCAGGAACAGGCCGACGAGCTGTCACTGCTGTCGGCGGAGGTTAGAGCATCCCATTCAACCGTCAAAGAAGAATACAACGATGCTCTATCTTATACCTCCGTTGTGTATCCAGAGGTGCTCTTCTATTTTTCTCCCATTCATCACGTTGACCTTGTGGATATGCAGCTTTCGCATATTGTTGCACTGGAAGAGAGTTACAGGGATCAATACCAGCAAATCTGGGAGCTTGGCATGGATGCTTTGACCGTCATCCTTGATACGATCGCCCCATTCTGGAGAAGCTACGGCAAGATCATTGGGGAAGATATGCAAGATTTTATAATCATTCCTTGGTACCGAAATGAGTTTACAGGAGAATCGAAGCGCTACCTGGTAGAATCGGTTCCCCATCGTTCTCTTCGTCATTGGATTGCACTTTTCAGCCTTGGTGCCCTCACTTTCTTCATCACATTCTTGCAAGCGCGAGCAGCGATCACATCAGCATGGCACTATCGACTTCTATGCATTGAAAACCAAACGTTCCGTTGGGCCATTATGCCATTCTTCTGGGTGGTGATACTCATCGAATGGTTTGCTCTTATGTTTGAGATTTGTGTTGTCTTACTGCACATTTCGGTCATCGCGTGGTGGTTGGGATGGTTTGTCGGGATATGTACATGAATGCCTATGTCACTTTGCAGCATCTACGCATAGTATGAGTATCTAAATTACACAATCGTTCGTCTTGCTAGGTTGTCTTGTCCGATTGGAGGTCAGAGATCGGAGGGTTCTCTACAGGTGTCGACCGAGGATGCGAGCTGTCCGCGTGAGTGGAGTTCGAGTTGACGGTTACCTCATTCGTCTGAGAGGTTTCTCTAGTCCTCCCTCCCTCTACGCAGGGTCGACAGTATCCTAAGTGTATAGTCAATCTAATGGCCAAATATAGGGCGACCCATTGCTTACTCCCTCCCATGATCAATGGCACGTTAGCTTGACCGCACGTAAAACAAGCGATTTTTAGGGGGGATACCTGACTCTTCAGCTGGGTTTGCCGCTTGCGCTTTGTTGTCGGCGAACCTGGAGGATCTTGGGCAGATTTGCGGGGCGCAGATCTCCGTTTTGGTTTTCCATTTTCCGTTGAAGGCTTGATCGGTTTCATAGCATATGACGGCAAGGCAGCCTGGTGTCATTATCAGTACATTTCAGAGTATATGATTTTCGCATGCATACGTTCTGTATTTGGGTGAGTTGCGAGCCACTGGGGAGTCGGTATGCCAAGAATTTTTGTTCCGGCGATGCCTGCAACAAGGTAGTAAGAAAACAGTATAATAAAGGAAGGCAAGGTTTGGCACAATTTCCTTGAGAATGTTGCGATTTTCCTCCATTTTTTCTTTGGATCCTACCCAACGTGAAAAAGTATCCCAGATGTATGAACTCGCCATCTTGAACTGAAATTCAACAACCTGCTTGGGGGGCAACTCCACCGGAGCGCTAGCTTCAGAAGCTAGCGGATCTTGTGGTAGTATCATGCTCGGGAATGGAACAATGGTGGAGACCGCGAGGTCACCAAAGGACGCGGCATCGCCGAGTGCAGAGAAGTCGCATGTGGCTGGCCCACGAGGAAATACCCAGCGATCTGAAGGGGCATCCCGGAACTCTATCACGATATCAAAGTCCTTGACAGGTGCCTGGTATTGCTGTGCTGCGGGCGCTGTCGAAACGGGGGTGCTAGACGAGTCGGTTGCTGGTGTGTTTGAGTGTGAAGCGGCGACAGGAGCGACCGCTATTGGAGAACTTGTGAGTGATTGGATAAGAAGGCCAAGAGTCTTCAGCTGATCTGCCGTTGCCCTGCCTGAAGCGGCAAGTTGCAACAAATTTGCGAGGGTTGGATTCGACGTCGCTGCAGCATTTACCTGAGAGATCAGACCGGGGGGTACGGGTAATGTAGAGGATAACGACGACAAAAGTGCATTGGAGTCCCCGGCAGACGATGGCGTTGATGAGGTATGCGGTTGGTGAACTGCCTGCGACAATGGACTTCCTAGCGCTGACTGGTACACAAACGTTGTTGGTTGGGAGGCCACCACGGGAAACGGACGGTAGTGGACTTCGAACACCGTGGTATCCATAAAAAAGTGGGGGCCAATTTGGAGAGTGCATCTGCCGCGGTTGTAGATCGTGTGTGGGGGTGGCACGACATCAGGTTGTTTCCCCCCTCTCCCGCGACTCGAGAACTTTGGAAACATTGAACGATGCCATTTATCCCTTGCTGCGGTGATTATAGTGAGCGATGGTCATCCTCTAGCGACGGGTTGGTCTGACATTGTTTCAGAGATTGCAAAATGACACAACTGGGCAAGGTCAGGCGGGATCGCACGTGGATCTACGAACGGCTACTTGCCTTTCCGCAGGTGATTTTAGATCTGCAGGATCACTGTCGCTGCCACCAACCTCCCAGTCTGGAACGTCACCAACAGGCAGTTTCAGAGCTTGACTGCGAATCATAAGGAAGGTGGTTGTTTGGCCCTGTTGTGTCCGACCATAGAGCTGATCAGGTCCGTAAACGTAAGAGACTCTCCTGAGCAACGAAACATGAGCACCCGTGTTCGTGAGTCTTTCTAGCTCGTAATTCTCCTTTGCAAGTGTCCAACACAAAAAACACAGAGAAAGGCGGCACCGTATTTCGTCCCGTCACCAAAGCGCGGCCCCGCGCCCCGGAGAGCACTCCGACACAAACGTCGGTGTCGTTGGACAATCGTGTCTCGCATCCCCAACCCGAGGCACACAAGGCCCCGCTTCCACTTTCTTCTGATAATGCTTCTGCCGTCCTCATTTCTCCGCCGTCCACGCTACCCCCCCAGTTTTCGCTGCAGGGCACTGACCATGCATTCGCTCCTGCCATCGCAAATGTTGCAAAGCAGGGTGTTCCGATCGTTCTATCTTCTTCCAGAGTCACTCCAGCGACACAAGTAACTGAATCTGGCCCTGCGCCCACCGTAGAGGAAACTGCTTCGTCGGCGGGTCCTTCCGCTGCTCAGGTCCCGATTGATGAAGAATTCCACCTTCCAAGCAAAGGGAGATCGCGATCCGAGTCGTCGGCTACCAGCTCTCCGAGGAAGCACAGAAAAGCGCGACGACCCACAACTCCATGTTTTGATGCAGATGCAGACCCTGGTGAAGATCTGGATCCGACGTCCGTTACTATGGCTTCCTTGTGCGAAGATACGGGTCAGGGACGTATAAGCAGTAAAGCCGCACAGATTCTTGACAACCATCTTGCCTGGAAGAAGTCCAATAAGGAAAAAAGAGTGAGGATGCGGATGTGGATGGAAGCAAAAAAGTACGGGAGAAACGAGGACGTTGATACCACACAAGCGAGGCGTTCAGAAGCTGAATCGGATCAGGCCTCAGCCACCGATGCAACATCTGGAGAACCATCCATACAATCAGTCTCTGGGCATCCCTCAACTGTCGAGGACACCTCCGGGCAAGGTTTTGACTATTCCCAAAACGTTGCCACTAGTCGATATAATGTTCAAGTCCGGATCGGTCCTAATGGAGAGACTATCATTGATGAGGAATCTTTGTTTGTTGATCGTAACGCCGAAGCAGATACTGCTGAGTACACCCATGTTGAAGAGTCCGACGTCACAAAGTTTGTCAACTCCGCCACATACTCGAAACGCTTCCGTGGATCACGATGGAGTGCAGAAGAGACTGAGTTGTTTTACGACGTAAGCTAGTCTTGTGAGGCTGTCTGGGCTGAACTTGACCCTTTCCAGGCTTTGTCACAGTTTGGCGAAAATTATGAACTCATTTCATACGTGCTGCCTGGTCGAGATCGTAAAGCATGTAAAAACAAGTTCAAGACCGAAGACAAGAAAAATCCTCAACGAATCAACCACTGTTTGAACAATCGCAAGCCATATGGTTTGTATTGCCTTCTGACGGTCGCCCGCCTTCTTACTCACATCCGAAACCAGACATACAAACCCTTTCCCGTATGACCGGGAAAGACTTCAGTGGTCCTATCCCCGAGATACGGGCCCCAACCACATTGTCGCTGGCGGAGTCGCAAACCAATTTAGAGATCGATCAACCGCAACCTTCAGGACAAACCTTGGTTTTGTCGTCGACTACTGCTGAGCATGTTGAGGAGGTTGTTGGAGACATCTCTAGTTTTGATCCCGAATGAAACGATTTCGTATGCTTCCAGAAATCTACTATTCTGATGAAGTTATCAGACGCGAAAATTATTGAGCCGGGGTAGCTCAGCTGGGAGAGCAACAGACTGAAGACATCGCTTTCTGGAGGTCCCGTGTTCAATCCACGGTCCTGGCATTTGTTTTTTCCATGTCGGGTCCTGGCAGTACTGTAGTCGGCCAGGTTGCTTCACTTAGGACCGCGGCCCAGGAATGTCTGCTGATTTGGTATGTAGGCTTCCTGAAGTTCAATGGAAGCAGCCAGGGGGAATCTCTCACGTGACAAACGCGTCCATCCTATATAGATGCGATCGTACGTGAGACTTGAGTTATCGTCCTGTCCCATATTGTTGCAGACAACCCCAGGCGCCATCTCGACAAATATGGCCCCACGTCGTGCAACTGTCCCCGAGGAGAGCGTTCCCCCACCCAGCCGGCCAACGAGTCCTCCGGTAATAGATGACATCGAGGAAGTAAGCAATCACAATCCCAATGTCGTCACCACTGGTCGGACTTTTTTTCCAGACGCCATTCTTTGACAATGTAGACGAGCTCCAGCAACAGGTGTGAGCATACCTCCCGAACACCCGTGACTCTGACCTCTTCAGGGAATAAACGTGCAAGATATCATAAAGCTCAAAGTAAACCGATTCATTCGTCCTTCTTGACATATCTCACGTCTATCAGAGTGCTGCGATTCACACTATATCTGGAGTTGTGATGACGACGCGTCGGCAACTCCTCAAGATCAAGGTCAGCAATTGAGTCTTCGAAGTTGTTTGGATGTTCATCGTTGTCATGTCGTAGGGCATGTCAGAGGCGAAAGTCGAAAAGATCAAGGTAACAGAGTATATGCGCTCGGGGACACTCGATCTCACCACTTCGCTTCAGGAGGCCGCACAGAAAATTGCGGTAATCGGTTTGCCTTGAACTTGTGTAGTGACTCACTCTCGGGTAGGGCTCCTCGTTCGCAACGGGGGTTGAAGTTCAAGATCGTCGGAAGCGCGTCCTTGTGATCAGCACAGGTAGCAAATCTGTAGATGCCATTCTAGGAGGTAAGAAGCATTTCCCGCTACTTCTTACCCAAGGAAATGGACTCGAGTTGTCTTACACAGGCGGAGTCATGTCTCAGTCAATAACAGAAGGTACGTGTCTCCTTTTCATTCATTGTTGATTCTAACATGATCCTATTTGACAAAGTATATGGAGAGTTTCGCACAGGGAAGACACAGATGGCGCATACAATGTGCGTGGTAGCACAGCTCCCACCCGAATTAGGAGGAGCTTCAGGAAAGGTATGTTGCTTGTGCCCAAAATTATGCTCTTCTGCAGTTGATTCGACAAGGTGGCATACATCGACACTGAAGGCATGTAACGTAGACTCATAAGATATTGAGCTCATGCCACTCCCAAGGTACCTTTCGTCCTGACCGTATCCGGTCCATTGCGGATCGCTTTGGTGTAGATGGCACGATGGCGTTAGAGAATATTCTTTATGGTTTGTCAAGACATTTTCCACCCGACCGCGTTCATGATTATTTGAAGCCCGAGCATTTAATAGTGAACATCAGGTCAATTTCCTCCAGTGCACTGCTTCGAGTACTCACATCGAACATGTAGATGGAATTGATAAATGAATGTTCTCTCCGTTTCGCCGAGGACAAGGATTTCCGGCTTCTAGTAGGTCTGCACCCCGTGCATAGTGTCGGCGTCTGACTTTTGATAGATTGTCGACTCTATCATGGCTCTCTTTAGAGTCGATTATTCAGGAAGAGGGGAGTTGAGTGAAAGACAACAGAAGGTGCGCATATACCAGTACACGGATACACCACGTCAAAAATATGCTCATCCGTGTGCACAAATGTAGCTCGCTCAGGTAATATTCGTGTATGCTGACTGAGGCTCGCCATAACTGCTGTTCTGTAGATGTTGTCCAAGCTCACGAAATTGTCCGAAGAGTACAATGTTGGTAATTTACTCATTTTGCATTTCTCCACTGCCCTAACTGTTCCTCGATAGCTCGCAGTGCTTATTACAAATCAAGTCCAATGTACTACCCCGAGCTCTTTCTCTTTCCACATTTCGATATCTGACAACCTCTAGCTGACCCCGGAGCGACCATGACTTTTGTGGCTGGTGGTGCCCTCAAACCGATTGGAGGGCACATTCTCTCGCATTCTTCGGCAACTCGGATGTTCCTCCGGAAGGGTACGTACACTAGAAGTGTCGGAGAAGCAAGGTGCACTAAAGTGCTGCATTGTAAACACAGGTCGCGCGGAAGAGCGTGTCGCCAAACTAGTTGACAGTCCTGATCGACCTGAAAGCGAGGCCTCGTATAAGCTGGATGAAGGTGGTTGGAGCGATGTCTGAAAATCGTACCTCTGTGAGCAACCACGTCTTTTTTAACGCTGAAGCACCCTGAGTCCAATGCATGCGACAGATAGACCACCCATCAAATTGTCAAAAAGGTATTCCCACATCGTATATATCATTCGCCGGTCCGGAATGCCTCTGCCCTCCGAGTCTTTGTCTCTACCTACATCAATACACATATCGCGTTTTCCACTATGCAACCTAGTTATCCTGAAAACATGTTTCGAGTTTTGGCGTAGGTTTTCGTTATAATCACCTCTCTCACTTTGAGCCCAAGCATAAACCTGTCAATACGCGGACCGTGTTCACTTGGGAATGTATCGCTAGGCGAATACCGGATCAGGTAAGCAATCTTATATGCGGCCCGGAATGGTGTTAGACCGGCAAATCTTGCAATAAATTTAGGCCGTCCGCGAAGTCTGCACCCACTGGCATTTCCCATTCCGATCGGATGACGGTTCGTTCATCAAATCACTCGAGCCAGGTGGCATCTGATCATGTGGTACACAGCAGTCAGGGGAAGCATGTTCGTTTCGTTTTCTCATTATGCTCTGCATATAAAGTGGTCCAGACAATGAATACCCTGCAGATCCATCTTTTCACATCCACATGATTGTCATCAGCACGCTGTTGTTCGTTGCCGCAGTCCATGCAACTTGCCCCTTGTCGTCTATTTACCCTAACATCCAAGCATGTGTTGACTTGCCGTTGCAATACTCATGCGAAAATACGACCACGCTCACAAATGCATGTTGCAACGTCGTGCAGGGCGGCCTTGTGTTGCAAACCCAATTCTGGGATACTTACACTGGCTTGGAAAGGTTCGGACAATTGCTGCCGGACAGAAGTTGGGGTATCCACGGCTTATGGCCGGACAACTGTGACAGGTAAATGCTCGAGCAAGCATCTCATACACGACTTTTGATGGCACGCGTACAAGTTCCTATGACCAATACTGCGATCTAACGAGGCAATATGATCCTCATCCGTCCCCGGCAACTCTGCCTGACGGTACAGTCGTTCCTCCTTTCGAGGGTCCCAGTGTTCGGACATTTATCGAAGAATTTCAGCGATTCGATTTGTTGAGGTATAGTGAGTACATGCGCATAGATGGAGTGAACAGCGAATAACTGTTTACATTCCTGACAGTGGACACTTTCTGGATCAATCAGGCTGCACCTAACGACGAGTTCTGGGCACATGAGGTTTGTAACCGTCCTGTTCTGTTATGCTAGGGTTCACCGACAATGGTGATAGTTCTCAAAACATGCTACGTGTACTTCGACATTTGATACGGCTTGCTACGAGCCTGGTTACAAGAAACACCAGGAAGTGGTTAACTTTTATGAGACTGTGACGAAGGTATTCCAGAAGTTCCCAACCTACAATATGCTAGCTGCGTACGTGCTAACGGACAAGGCTGCCATTCTACTGAGTGTTTTCCAGAGCTGGTATCCTACCCTCTAACAAGACATCATACACCCTTGCACGGATTACGAATGCCTTGGTGTCACAAACTGGTGCAATCCCTTACCTTGGATGTAGCTACAATGGAACTGTTCTTAACGAGGTTTGGTACTTCAATCATGTCCTAGGCACAGTGAGTACGCGACCCCTGTCTGTATATATATTAATGTTCAACAATCTACTCAGGAACAATATGGGACTTTCAAACCAGTCAATTCCACCACTCCATCGGGTTGCAATGAAAGTGGCATTTGGTACTATGAACGTGCGCCGGGATCTGAGCGCCGGGTTAATTTTAGTTAAATTGTCTTGTCTGTATGGAAGAAGTCATGTGACTAACGCGACGCGACGCGGGAATCAAACATGTACAAACACTTTTCATTGGTGTCTAGCGAAACGCCATGGTACTTCCGATGTGGGAGGCTCCCGTGTGGTCACCTTTGTTCCAACCACCATCTGCAACTCAAACATGACTATTCGACTTGATCTCAACACACCCTTGGCAGAATCAAGCACTCGGAGAGCCCTTCTAGATCTCTCTCTGGCGGTGGCCAAGTGCAAGAAAATTGTGGTGGTCACCGGGGCCGGCATCTCGTGTTCGTGCGGGATACCAGTATGTCATCATCTAGCATTCTCTGTTTTGCAAACACTAATATTTCAATAGGATTTCCGCTCATCAGACGGACTCTATGCGCTCGTTAAACAGCAACATCCCGACGTCGTATTGAAGGGTCGGGACCTCTTCGACGCGTCGCTGTTTCGTGACAAAACTTCGACGACCGTATTCTATACCTTCATCTCTCAGCTCAAGCACCGCATTGATTCTGCCACACCGACGCCTACCCATCACTTCATTAAAACACTCGATTCCAAACAAAAACTTCTGCGTTCCTACACACAAAATATTGACGGCTTTGAGGAAAAAGTGGGACTGCGTAGTAGCTCAAGTCAACAAAATACTTCTGGAAAAGGAAAATCGAGACTCAGCGCTGGTGAAGTTCGCAATGTCCAACTACATGGTGACATTCACCGTGTCCGCTGCACGCTGTGTTCCTTGAATCTGCCTTGTACGGAGGGTTTTCTGGGCTTGTTCGACCAGGGGGTGGCGCCGGAATGTCCGGAATGCAAGTCACGTTGTAAGAGTACTTCCCACTTGTCGTTTGGGATTCGCACCAACCATCATTGTTTCCGTAGCGGAGGCACGCTTGGCTAGGTCAGCTCGACCTCTCAAGGTCGGCACCCTTCGCCCAGCCATCGTGCTATATGATGAGGTTCATCCACTTGGCGACGATATTGGGTTGATTCAGACCCAAGACATTTCACGGAAACCTGATATGCTGATCATCATGGGCACTTCCCTGAAGGTTCACGGACTTAAGAAACTTGTGAAGGATTTTGCAAAGACTGTCCACGCGTCGAAGACGACTGCCACGGGTACCCAAAGATCGACCAAGAGCTGGCAAGGCAAGGTTGTCTTCGTAAACAAGACACCACCAGGAAGCGAATGGGAGGATGTGATCGATTATCATGTTTCGGGTGAAACAGATAGTTGGGTAGAGAAGGTTCTCGAGGATTGGAAAAAGCTGCGGCCATCAGATTGGGAGGTCCAACAAACGCTGGATGGTGATGGCGTCTTCAAGGTTGCGAGGGAGTCAGCAGCTGCAGTCGCGCAGAAAAAAGGTAACTATCTGGTCCTCACTTTGGTCGCTTTTTTAATTATTTGTTACAGCTGTTTGTAGGCGAAAATCATTCACACAGAACACTCGCCGGGAAGATGACATTGTATCTTCACTTGCCCCTGCATTTAAACCAACATTGAGCGCACCGTCGTCACCTTCCAAAAGGCGGCAATCGGATTGTCACTATTCCGATATTGAGTCGAGTCCACGGAAAAAAAGAGGCGTGCATAAAGGCGATAGTGGTCCCTTGGAAAGGCTGAAGAACTTGAAGGGAGAAAGACGCTTGCTATTTCTGGATACGACCAATTCCACCCAGCTCGACGGACCGAAGGCAATTGAACAACAAACAAGGACATCTGGCCGTCGGTCCAGAATCCAAACATCGTCCCAAGAGCCTTCTTCCAAGACACCCAGGACAAGGAGCGTTATGCGACCCAGCGGAGAGGTGTGGGTAGAGATCAAGAAAACAACCTAACCCCAAGACATAACGTAAATTAGCACTGTATTCTAAGTACAACATGTAATGTGTCGCATGCACAATATCATTCACGATGGTTATAGCTGCGCCCCGCCCGAGCTTGCCAGGGAACAGAAGCTCAGTCGGGCTGAAAACCGAGATAAAATGACTACTAAACGACAAGGCTTCCAGGCGACTTCCAGGACCACATTCTACAATGGTGGACACCCAGTTCACTCACTGATCAACTCGGACACACTCCAGTCCTCAAAGGAACCGTCTGGTAGATATCGTCGTATGATCAACGGGATTTTTCGTTGTGAGAGTTCTTTGATGGCAATCTGTAGGGCATCGGTCTCACCATCCAAAGGGACAAGAACAGGAGCATTCATGCTGTCCAGAACATGCCCGGTGAGCGGAATGAAGGGGAGATGGTTCATGGGCAAAGAGAGATACCTGATTTGCAATGCCCGAGTCCCCAGTATCCGTGCTCGCTCGTACTTGGTCAGGTAGGGAGTCGTTACTCTGACTTTATTTGGCTGCCTTTCACCTTGCAGACCAGATACAGCAGGCTGCTGAGGTACCTGTTCCTCTCCGTTCGCCATTTCTTGGTCATGATCCGCACCATTAACACCGTTGGGATGAGAGACTTCGCCATTGGCATCTTCCCCCTGCTCCTCGGCCTGTTCACCCTCCGGTAGGCCGTTCGCTAGAAGATCATAAGTCTCGTCCTGTCTGAGTTTTCAGCGCATTGACTATTATCATACACCATGGCGCGTACGAAGGCACCATCGTTAAAACTGGGAAACGAGTCAGGAATTGTTTTGTAACAGTGAAACAAGGGCACGAACCTCGGACCATCGTAGTCGTAATCATCCCCTCCACCGCCGCCGCCGTAGCCGTCGTCAGACATTCTCTGTGTTTCGAGCGAGAACGATGAGGGTTGTCGGCAAAGGGAAGGTGTTGGTCCTTACGTAATCAAGGCTCTTCTTCGATGCGTCGCAGACTGTCCGCTTTGCTCCACCGAGTCCGATAACCCTGGATATCGTGACGCCTTGCAGCGCGGAGGAATACGTCGACGAGCTCTTCCATTCGCTTCGAGCAGCCTTGACCTGACTATCGCTGGGATGACTGTGTTATAGATCTTGAACTATCGTCGAAACAGGTCGATCATTCATTTACTCGCTCCGTGTCGGGACTCCATACTTTTTAGAGCCAACACGATGCGATCTGCATCCAGAGATCGACGCTAGCACGCGTTCATGTCATGCATCCACCTCCCACCTGCCTCTTGGCTCCCCTCCCGCGGCGTCAGTCTAGCAATCACAAGTACTGCCATCATACTGCTTCTTCGCTGATCGAAGAGCACTCAACCTCAAACTAGTATGTTAAGAAGTATGGTTGTCTTATTAGCTCGTCCTTCGAGAACGATGATCTGATTGTTCCTTTATCCTATTTTTTTGAGAAAACTTGGCGGTGGAGTTCCATATCGGCCCACCCGCTCCACTACCAAGCCCGTAAGTAGCAAAGGGGTAACCTTTTTGTTCGGTATTTGGTCACTTCCTGATGTTGTCACTGGTCAATCGGGAGTAGCCTGATGGTGGTTGGTTTCGTCTCTAACCTTTCCCCGTTGTTTTCGCTCAGGTTGTATGATTCAAAAGAGAAGGGGACAGAAATGTATAGAGTGACTGGTGACATGCGCATGGCACGTATTGCACCTTTCACGGAAGTTGAGATGGTTCCGATGTGAATGTGACATACTGCTGCAGGTGTCCGTTCTCGGAATGCCAACTTAACCAATCACCACATTTGTTCCCTTCTTTATTCTCCACCTCTTCCACTACATCTCTACGTACCCCTTTCCCCTTCATCTCCATAGCGTATTATGCCTCAACAGAGACTGGGCAGATCATGGGGCACGCGCTTTGACTCCCTCACGTCCTCCGAGTCTCTTTCCTCCAATCCTGAAAGTGAAGTTGCAAATTCGCACCCCATATCTTCCCCGTCGCGCAGTGTTTCAGTCGACGAAGGCAACAGCGTCCAGGATTCTCATGACAGGATCTTACCTGATGCGAGCATCTTCATTGGAAGGTATGTACCAAGCCCTTACTGCATTCCTGGTTGATGTCAACTCCGTCAGCCTGCCTGCCCACATCGAGCACGCCGACTTGACGAATATGTTGGCTCAACACCTCTCCGGACACCCCCAAATCAAAGGCATCAAAGTTGTCCGTGATTCAAAAGGCGGCACCTGCGCATTCATCCAATGTCAGGTCTGTCGTTCCTCACGGCGCGGCCAATTGTCTGTGTTTTAACCGTTGCCGATCCAGGACCCTGAGGCAGCCGCCGTCCTCATGAATAATCTCCACGTCGCTGCACCGCAACCATTCTTGGGCCGCTATCTTCGATATGAACCCGCCCGCGCATTTCGGACTCTCCTCATTTCATACCGGTGAGTAACCGATCCCCCCTAAACTTTCCTCGAATATATGCACGAAAAATAGTGCATATATGCGTGTCACGTGTCCAGGTTAGCCTGACTATTATCGTAGGAGCCCCAGACAATATGTTCGACAAAGAGATGCTACGAGGAATACCAATTTCATGCCAACTGAAGACCCTCGGTTCATTGAACTTCAGTTACCTAATGCCATGAGGGTCGTCAGGACATCAGGAACTAGGTCAGAGTGTATTTTGCTCGACCTTCGCACCTCTGACAATTTATCCTAGGCAGCTCGCTGTCCTGTACGACTCAGCAGCTTTGGATACTAATGGTTCTGATCCGGGTTTACTACTTGTCCCTCTTCTTTTCGACCCCGAGGTAACATGATGTACATCTGAAGGAGTCAACCAACTCATTTTCTGCAGTCTCTGTTACGAATTGCATCTGTATTTGGCGCTGTCGAATATTTTGGACCCTATGTGTACGAAAATGAGGATGGTCAAGTGTCAGCGGGTTTTCCGGTTCCTCATGATGGCCCGCGCTCTTCTGTCATGGATCCCGGCTGCTGGAGAGTGAAATGGGTGCATCGAGACGACTGTGTCAGCGCTCTTGTGGTAAGTAACAAAGGCATGTCATATTGGTAAATTCTGATTCTTGTCTCCACGATGAAAGACGCTTCGCAGAATCCCCCATTTGACTGTTACATGGGCTCATCAATCGAACGCAGCTCCTCGCGAGCAGGGATTTTATACATCACGTTCATTCTCTGCCGTTCAGGCTTCCCATTCTTGGCGTAGTCGTGTAGCTGGCGCCCCATTGCGCCCAGCTTCAAGCTTCCTGCCAACTAGCCACACATTTTCAAATTTTCGTCCTACCGAGGAGTTCTCAGTCGTTGAACATTCTTCGGATGTCAACGTTACTAGCTCAAGCTCCGGATGTGATGTCTGGCAACGGAAACCGTCCAGTGTACCTACTACCAGGAACCTATTTTCTTCCCGGCCGTCTCGACCAAGAGCTCTCTCGTTGACACACGACCGACCTCAGCCCGAGGTGTCACTTCCCTCGCGAGAATCTACCGGGCAACTGTCTTTCACAAGTTGGGAATCAACTAATCGAACTCGGTGGGCAGATCACATTGAGTCGATGGAATTCAAAGGCGATCCAAGGTAATCAATTCTCTCCCTTTCTCGAGCATTGATAACATTGTTGTGCAGCATAATCTCACCGTATGTTGACCATCATGTCGCATCCCCGGACAGTGGTTGCCACCCGCAAGAGGGTGAAAATCAAAAAATTGATGCGAGCATTTCGCACAAGCCTGACTTTGAGACATCTCCTATCACACCGAGAACCCCTGGGTCGCTTATGCTTCGCACACCTACTACTGCCAGCTATATGGGAGATTTTCAGAGCATGTCTTTCAGTGATTACGACAGTCAGGGTTCTCTTCTGCAACTCTCACAGGAGAAGCGGGATAATCATGTAGTCGATCCTACGACCATCTTTGTCGGTGGTCTAGAAATGTTTGGACCAAATGCATGGGACGAAGGCAAGGTCAGGGCTTTGTTTTCGAAATATGGAGGAATTGAGGCGGTCAAGGTTATTCGACCGAGTGAGTTTTTCCGTCTTTTACCGCAAAGTTATTAATGCCTGGCTCAGGTAATAAGCGCTCTGCATTCGCGTTCGTCAAGTTCAATAATACAGAGGCCCCCGCCAGAGCCGTCAGGGCAGAGGTGACTCGTCTTCCACCTGTGTGTTGCCATTTTTTTAAGTTCAGCCTCTCAGCACAATCGAATGCTTGACGGCCGTTTAATTCGCGTGCAACTTCGAGACTGGAATCCGGCTTATCGCTCTTCCTGGCGACCAGGACATCTCAGGGAGTCAGATTCACAATCACATCGTGCCAGCGATGACTGCAGTGGCGATACAAAACTGCATAAACCCGGTATCGTCGATATCGCAGCCCGCATGACAGACCTTCGCGTCGCCGACTCAGACTCGCCGACACGACCTGCGCCACCGTCTTCTGGTGAAGCCTGTGACCTGAATGAAGTGCAGGACGAGACCAGTATTCCATCAGCTGGGGTTTCTTCTACTCATAATGACCCAGCGGGTGATTCGAAAAAAGAAATCCGTGGGTCACTGAATACCAAACAGAGCGAGCCTGCGCTGCCAGATACGACGCTTGTGCCTCCACAGACATCAGCGATACCAGCCTCGGCTTTGCCGGGGATGTATTCGGCACCTACTATCCAATATTATCAAGGATGGATTCCGAATTACGCCCCACAGTTTCCGTATCATATGCCTTTTGCAGCTCCGCCTTACCCCAGTTATCCCCTCCCTCCACCTCCACCCCCTCCGCAGAATGGTGGATCAGACAGCAATGAAGCTCCCTCGAACACTCTCATCCCTATTGGTCCAACCAACAATGCGTATCCAGTACGTAGCCCTGTGGTGAATTATTTCCGCAAGCTAACTGTCTACTAGGGATTTATGCATTATCCTCCACCGCTTGGCCAGAACTCTGATCCTGGTCTGGCTACTACTGTCCACCAGGGAGTTGCCAACAACCCTACGCTACTTCATGCTCAAGCCCCACTAATACCTACCGGGTTTATTCAGGGCGATCAAGGAATGCTCGTGCCTGTCTATCCTTCCGACGCACTGAACCAATACATGACTGGAAATCAAGATCAAGGCCAAACTCCCATTAGTTCCGGTTCTGTGGAGGGGCAACCTCCAGTAACCTGGCGCCCGTATCCACCACCTCCTATCTGCCCACAGACGGTAATCTTGCATTCGTACATCAACCCGCCGCTGACGACTCCAGCCCCTCCTCCGGGGCCTCACACGTGGATACCGGCTCATGCATACCACGGAGTCGCACCATCCTTAGGGAACCCCCATGGGGTGCCTGGTCGTCGGGTCTCATCTGCACCCGCTGGAGGGCTTGCCTCGATCCCGATGACTTCGAGCTTTGAGCGCGGTTTAGTGCCCCCTCGTCGGCAATATCGCCGAGACAACCACATTCAGCATCACAAAAATAACTGCATTCGTGGTCCAGCTGGACGGTTTGGAAAATTTGTTTCCGATGTGCCACGATCACCATCGGATATCCTGCCAGCATCTCTTTCTCAGGCTGCCATACCAGACGCATCCGTTGATGCTAACTGGCAGCGCTGGAATACGGATCAAAGCAATCTTGCCTAATTCCAGAATTCCTACTTTCCCCTTCGTTTTGTCTTCTCGTTCACTTTCTCACGTATTTTTCAAGGACGAAAAGCATATTTACCTACCATGGTACTTGGCATTCCCATCTCCCTATCTTGACGCTAGTACCTTGTGTTCCATATGGTCGTGCTCGCTGTCTCCACAGCCGGATCAGTGCGGAGACACCAAGAGCCGAACATGGACTGAAACACATCAAAATGTATACTGTATTCCTTCTTCGTGGTTTTTCGTACAGTTTGGACTGGGTCCCGGTTTTGCCAGTGGGTTCGTGCGAGCATTGCAACCAGCATCAGATAGACGGCCGCATAAGCATTACATGCCAAGCGCCGACAGAGTACTAAGATAATATTCGAACATTTCGCCGTTGGTAGTGCGGCATGCAACCCTGTGGATCAAGCAGAGACTCTCCCTGCACGGGCTGGGTGAACAACGATCAACATGATGCACTGGCAGTGCCATGGGGGTTGGGTTGATCGCCGCACACCGCCGGAAACGAATACCTCGAGTTTCGAGAAGAGAAGAACTAGTAACGTGTTCGCCAAGCACTCTGATACGTTTGAGCTCCAGAGTTACTCCGGACGCGGCCGCCGATGGACAAACCGTTGCATTTGACACGACACACGATGCACCGTCCTTATCAATACAAGGAGCTGCTAGTGAATAGATCCCTTGGTTCATGTTACGTCCAAAAACCAAAAATAGATATCATGAACTGTCCGGGGTGAAATTGAAGGTAAAACGAATCGTCTGGGTCGGCAAAGAGTACATGTACTTGTTGAATATGAACGAGAAAACTTGATTATATTGATATCGTGGCATTGCGGGGTATGTGGATTGGTCTGAGATACGTGAAATGCGGTGGACTAATGAGCGTCGGGATGGCCATCTTCAAAGCGCAGCGCCCATGTCAGCACCGTGTTCAGCGGAAGAAACGTTTCAAGGTAACATACATGGAATCATGAGATACACTTGCTGCAAATGATGATTATGTCGTCGGACAGCGGTATCTAAATAGCTATTAGGTGGTGCTGTAAAACGTAGTGCCTGCATCGTACACTGCGACAGAATTGGTCAGTGAAAGAAGTTGAATGTTCAGTCAACCAACGCATTACCTCTACAAACAGGGAAAGACATGAACGATACGATTTTGCTTGTTATGTTCGTTTGTTTCCTGTGACCCAGGATAAATGTACACTGCCGGCTCCGACAATGTTGACTTTGGCGCGCACACGGCACACCTACGAGAACGGTAAGATCGTTGGCACACGAGCAGAAAGTCGTACGTACAGTGTCCGCAACCTCTGCTTTCTGAAAGTTGATGTGCAGATCACCATTCGGCATCCTTGTGATTTGATCAACTTCGCCAAACGACTTGAGATATCAAAGGTGATAATTAGGAGGACCCATGATGACACATCTGGTATCACGTACTTGGCACCATCTTTGAATAGCGTCCAATCGCCGGGTGTCGTTTAGCGGGATGCCACTGATGACGAGCTTCTTCTTCCTACCTTGTCTCGTGGGACTGCCAAACGAAGACAAGGAAAGCCGATGCCCGCCGGTCTTGCCAGCAAACAAGACATGCGGCTGCGAATCGTCTGGTTCCTCTATGAAGAACTGATTCAACCCTCCTGAGTGGTCCCGCCGTCTGCTAAACGTGAAGGACAAACGACTCGTTTCGCCTTTTGGTGATGAGGGGAGCACCGTTTGTCGCTCCGGGAGATGTGGCACGGATGCAGGGTACTGAGGGCGCAATGACGGAGATGACGGGGAACTGCTGTCACTCTTGAAAAATGGTTGGGATACCATCCCTCCAGTTTGTGAAAGGACGCGCAGAGAACCAAAAAGGGATGACGTTTTCGACAGTGGTGTGGATGGTATGGGAGATCTACCATCCTCGTGGATGGACATGGTAGTAGGGGTAGTGATGGAGGAACAAGTGTTAGAAGAAGAGATACTAGGCCGCGATCGAGATCGGTCTGTGAAGGAGTCGCCGGGACTTATATGTGCATCTGTGTCTGGAATCGATGCGGACGAGAAGTATCCTAGAACGCTTGGTCGCCACCGCCACGAAGAGGCGCGAGGAGCGCTGTATATTTGGGAGGCATTTCGCGGTAGTGATGTTTGGAGACTTGTACTCCGTGAATGGCAAGACAGAGCGCCGTCGAGGTCTCCACGAGATGGACGGTGGAGCATGGAACATCTAGAAGGACTCTGTGATACCGTAGTCCTCGGAGAGGGTGATACAGAACGTCTCGAGAGATGAAAGTGTCGTAATGATTGAGAAGGGTTGATAAGTCGGACTGTTGATCGGGGAGTGGCTATATCTGTTGGCGTAGATTCGTGGGATGGCTATGTGAGTACTGATCAGCTGACATGCCAACAAGAAGGCCAAGATGACGAACCTGATCCTGGAGAGAGTCTTCTGGGGGACATTCCAGCGCAATGTCTTCATCGACGATGACATAGTCGTGCATGCTATCGACATCGTCAAAGCTGGGCCAGAGAGCCGCCCTGCTCAGATGAGGATAAGCGAGATACGGATTGCTCCGAGTACCAACTAGATCAACGTCTGCTAGGTCAAAGGCGTTGGCAGGAGGAGCAGATGACTGGAGCTCGGACAGCCAACGGGAAAGACGACTGGAGCGACGACGAAGGGTGGCGTCGACAAAAATCGGGACGCGTGGAGACGCGTCTGGTTTGCGGATGGTCATGATGGAGGATGGAGAACCCCCTTGGAGGGAGGCGGTCTCGTCTAAAAGCAATTTAACGAGGGGAACGCGGTCCGCACGGAAAGGAAATTGACATACGGGAAGGAGAAGGGGTGTCATTATAAAAGGGGGAGGCCGAGTTGGGTCGGGGGGGAACTGAAATGGGTGAACTGAGACGGGCGACGTCTACGGACATCTGAAGAAATGAGATTGAACGGTTTGGTTCGTGTGGGTAGAATTACACGGGGGGTATAACACGAACACCTGCTAGAAAAAAAAGATTAGAGGGATTTTTGAAGGAAGAAAGACGTTTTATCAGTCGTGAAAACTCATGGAACAAAGCAAGTCAAGTGAACGAGCGGCCAAGTTGAACATGATGCCTCGCCAACGACAACGTGGCCGGATCCTTACGACAACTTTCCCAGAATTTCACGTCCGCGCAAAAAAATTACGCCCTTTTTCAAGTTGTCACAGCCCAGAATCTCAGTTGCAGATCCAATCATATGTACCTATATGCTACACTGTAGAACCCAGTTCGGCGTGCGCGATACCCGCGACGATTCCGTTGACGATACCCCCGAATATCTTGGCAGAAGACGTCTCCTGGTATCTCTTTAGAATATCAAATGCTTTGAGATCAATCGCTTCATCAGTCCCTCCTACGCTGCTCCGCTCTGCAGCGTCGAGCACTGTCACCAGTTCCGTGTCGACTGGCAGCGCACCAAGAAACGTCAATCGTTCTCGTCTCGCCATCTCCTCTCCCCCCTTGGTCGAAAAGACGTTGGTGATCTCGCCGCAACAGGGGCATACATAGCCACTCATGTTCTCGATCAGTCCCAAGACGGGCAGATTGACAGCACGGGTGAACGAAAGACACTTTATCGCGTCCAGCAGTGCAACCGCCTGTGGTGTCGTCACAATGATGGCCGAGAGTTTGGGGTGAACTGGCGCCAAGTGTTCCAGTAGCGATAGATGCTCGTCAGATGTGCCTGCACATGACACCTGATAAGGCTTTTCCGATTGCAGTCACAGGGAATTCACTCGCCTGGCGGTGTGTCTATGACAAGATAGTCGAGTTCTCCCCATCTGACGTCGCTCAGGAACTGACGAATCATCGCGTTCTTCTTTGGACCTCTCCAAACGACGGAGTCGCTCTTCTTCTTCAGCAGGAACCCTACACTCATGCATGCCAATCTCGGATCGCTGCCTTGCTGAGCATCGGCATACACGGGAACCCATCCATCGCTGCTTTGATGGACACTGTGCCCGTCAAGTCCAAGCATCCGAGGGATAGAAGGACCCGTCAGATCGACATCGAGAATACCGATGCGTGGACGGGACGAGAGCGCGTGGAGACTGAGTGCGAGTTGAGTTGCCACCGACGACTTTCCTACACCTCCTTTCCCTGAACATACGATGATGATTTGTCCGACAGTCTTGAGTCGACGCGATATTGGCGTCTCTTGTGACATGGCCGTAGTAATCTTTGTCACACAAGTCGCTCTCACCAACTCGATTTATCATTATACCAGTGGGATACAGCACGTTATTCCCAATACCAATACCAAACAAACCTCTCCACCCGCCTCGACTCGGAGCCCTCTTCCATCTAACCAGCCTCCATGGGACAAAGGTCCCAGTAAAGGGAAGATGCAAGGACAACAAACAATGGGGAATATGAGCAAGGCATGAAATGGTGGAGTCAAAGGGAAAGGAGCGCATTCAGCGATAAAAAAGATAATGGAACTTGTATCAATCACGTCATCAGGAGGGGGGAATGAACATAAAATCCAACAGGGAAAGATCAATTTGTATCAATCAATAGTGGGCGCTAAGTCTGATGGTGATAAAATTTTGTGCGAAGATGGAATCAGGCGACCGCTAGAGGAAATCGGAACGGCGTGAAAGAAAAAAGCGTCCGTACATTACATATTGAGGCAACAACTTCGTCGATGATGGTGGTGGGTCGCTGGCTATCCTGCGAGGTAAAACGGTCCAGAAAGGCGGAGGATCCAGAACAAATAATTTTGGATTTGAGATGTGAGCGTATGCGCGGGTGTGATGAAGGGCCATCCTTTGAAATGGCGCGCCAAGACCATCTTCCTGCCATTCCTTTCTTAAGAAGCGTTCTGCGACCGACCATCCATGAACCTATATCCAACAACGACCGAGCACCCTCTGCAACTTCCCTCCGCCCCCAATCTCGGTCGCACCCGGGACGTGCCCCGCTCGAATGAAAGAAACAAGGGAATATGACGCGTTTACCAGATGTCCCCCTCCCTGCCACGGGCTGTACCACGCTGCTGCCCTACCGCACCGGGCGCATTAGCCTGCTGCTGGCGGGTGTGCGAACGGAGCCTGGGCCAACAAGTATCAGCTTCACAAAGCATTAACAAAGGAAACATCGTTGAAGCACCTACATTCTATCACTTGCACGATGTTCTTCTTCTTCCTGAACGACCTTGCGCCTGCCCGCGGCAGCCTTTTGGCTAGCACCAGTGCTGCCATCGTCGGGGGCACCGCGTTGAACACTCCAATCGAAGACGTAGTCGTATTGGAAGCCCTCGCGAACAAAAAGGTCACGGAAGAGCTTGCGCAAGTAAGAGTAATCGGGCTTGTCGTCGAAGCGGAGAGCACGAGTATAGTTGAGGAAGATACCAAACTCGTTCGGGAAACCGCGGCAGAGGAGGTCCGTGGGGGTGGTCATCTTCTTTTCCATGATACGATCGTACTTTTGTTTCTTCGTAGCGGCCTTGAGTCCCTGCCAAGGGAGAGCACCACGAAGGAAGTACATAAGTACGTAAGCGAGTGACTCCAAATCGTCGCGACGGGCCTGTTCAACGCCCAAATGGGTGTTGATTGAGGTGTAGCGAGCAGTACCCGTAAGATTCTTGTTCTCCCTGTAAGGGATATGAAGGTGGGTCTTGGGATCACGGAATTTCTTGGCTAAACCGAAATCGATGACATTGACTTGGTTGCCTCGTTTTCCGATACCCATCAAGAAGTTGTCTGGCTTGATGTCGCGATGGATAAAGTTGCGAGAATGAATATACTCGATGCGAGAGATCTATGAAACGATGAGTAAGAAGAGGTAAGAAAGAAAAGGGAACAAGCATGCTTACCAACTGATCAGCGAGGAGAAGAACTGTTTTGAGACTAAACTTGCGGTTGCAAAAGTTGAAGAGATCTTCCAGGGAGGGACCGAGGAGATCCAAAACCATCGCATTGTAATCGCACTCGGTACCAAACCATCTGACAAAGGGGACACCGACACCGCCTGCAAGGGTCTTGTAAACCTTGGACTCGTATTCGAGCTGGGGGTGCTTGGCTTTGACCGACTCGAGCTTGATGGCGACCTCTTCCCCCGAGATGATGTTGATACCAAGGTAGATGTCACCTATGTAGTGGTTAAAAGAATGTAAGAGGTTGACGGGTATTTGCGTACCAAAGGAGCCAGAGCCGATCTTCTTGCCGAGTCGGTACTTGCCACCGACTCGAAGGTCAAGTCTGTGAGCAGGAGTTTCTGCCATGTGTGGATACGAAGTGTTCACTGGATCGAGAAGTCAGAATGACAGAACAGCTGGGGGGGATAAGAGGCAGGAAGAAGTGCTGTGGCTGACGTGGGCTGCGCAAGGACAAACGCAGATGGGAAACGATACAAAGGCAAGAATAAACGGCCACTCGAGTAACGGGGATCTTGATGGTGGACGTCGTGGGTCGTGTCTAGACTTGACCTCAAAGAGTGCAGGTAAACGTGGTGCCCTCGAGGCGCTCAGAGTCGTTGAATGGGGGGATATGGACGAGGAGAAAGAGAGAAAAGAGAAGGCGACTACTCACCGAGGAGGGGAAGTGGGAGACGAGAGGAGGAAGAGCACTTGAAGGAGGCGAGTTAAAAGAAGAGGAGGAAGAGAAGGAGGAGAAGGACTTTGGGAGAGAAACAACACTGGCGCTTCCGTG